>JAYXIM010023306.1:0-18834 GCA_037575425.1 Anastrepha fraterculus | reverse complement strand
TACTGAGCTATGTAGCTGCACTCTTTTATATATATCAGTCGATTTTTTTTTTAATATTTCAGTTGCTTTAGCTTTAATTTGAAGGACTTATTTGGGAAGAAAAGGCTCAGGTCAAATCAGTACACCTGATTAACTGTACCCTGCAGTTCACTGCTTCTTTCGTTCTTCTAAGTTGGCGTTGGAGCCGCCGCAGACGTTTTACTTATGACTTAAATGAAATTTAATGGCAGCGTTTACGGTGCGATAATCTGTAAAATGGGAATTCGTTTGGGTTAAAAAAATTAAAGTTTCTTGCTTGGTAGGCAGAGTGTTAAGAAATTATTAAAAAGTCGTTAATATTTATCGACCTTGTGATTCACGCCAGACGTGCTATTTTTAACTAACTTTCTACTGGGCGATTATATATAGGGTGATCCTTTAAGTTCGCATAATATAAGTAAGTAGAAATAGCTTGACATTATGGCATTTGCATCGCAGCACAACAACAAATTGTTGTTGTTATCATTCTAATTTCCAAATGCTAGCATATCTGCCAGAGGCGAACTCAAAAATATTTTTCGGGGCGATTACTACATATTAAATTATTGCCAAAAAATTAAATAAAAATATTTTTTACGAGGGGTGCCTTTTGTATGTCGGGATTTGGCAACCCTGGTGTTGCAATCTGGCAACTGGCAGCCGTATCGCAAAGTTTGACATTTTTTGGCTTTTACGTACTCAGAACGTTTTGAAATACCAGCGCTATTTGTGTTGTTTACAGTAACTTAAAGGATTCATCTCGATCCAAAAATGGAATTAAATCGTGAACATTTTCGTGCGATTACTTTTTACAACTTTCGACGTGGATTAACCCAGCAACATTGACATTAATGACTACTTCATTAGTGTTGGTAAGAAAACAAATTGTGCTCCTACTTTAAAAGAGTCCTCACCTTGTGCTACTCTAAAAGAACAATTTCAATTTATGACATTTTGTGAGGTAGATTTCCTGAAAGCTTTATCCAAAATAAAGTCTAATGCAATAGGCGACGATGGTATCTCTCTAAAATTCGTCCGTATAGTCATCCAATATATAATAGGACCCCTTACCCATATAATAAACCATTGCTTGACTAGTTCATGTTTCCCAGCAGTATGGAAAAAGGCTATAGTTGTCCCAGTCGCAAAAAAGGCAAATGATATTTATGCTAGTGACTATAGACCTATCAGCATACTGCCCACATTTTCCAAAGTTTGCGAAAACTTGATGGCCACGCAAATTTCATCATTTGTGCAGAACAATCGTCTACTCTCTCCACTACAATCTGGCTTCAAACAAAGTCACAGTTGCTCGACTGCAATGGTTAAAATACTGGACGACATAAGAATTAGTTTTGACAACGGAGACTTGACTCTACTTTGCTTACTTGACTTTTCTAAAGCATTTGATTCAGTGAATCACAAATTGTTATGTTTGAAGCTTAAACACTATTTCGGCTTCAAAGACAGTGCGGTGAAGCTCATGGTCAGCTACCTTGGTGGCAGAACACAGAAGGTCAAGACCAGAAAATCAATATCTCAGTCAAGATACGTACACACTGGTGTTCCGCAAGGGTCCATCCTTGGTCCGCTTTTATTCAGTCTTTTTGTCAATGATGTTTTTAACGTTTGTCAGTATGTGAATGTCCATGCATATGCTGATGATATACAATTGTACTTGTCCAGTCGTATTGGTCTCGTTGAAGATTTATGTTTCAAAATAAACAGTGATTTGTCTGCTATTTCTGTATGGGCTAATGAAAACTCTTTATGTCTGAACGCGTCAAAGTCATATGTCTTACCTATATGTAATAGTGTCGTGCATGTTGACAATATCCCTAAATTGTGGATAGGTACAAGTTCCCTTACCTTTATGGACAAGGTAAAAAATTTGGGGTTCATTCTCAACACAAAACTTACCTGTGCTGACCATATAAATAGGGTTGTGGGGAACATTTATGCTCCATTGCGTAAGCTGAGAGTCTCTGCAACATTCACGCCAGAGAAAACGAGGCGCAAATTAGTTCTCCAGCTAATTATGCCTCTCATTACGTATTCTGAGGTGGTATACAGCAAACTCGACTCCACATCTTGCCATAAACTGAATGTGGCATTTAATACCGCCACGCGGTATGTGTATGGGATTGGCAGATATGAACATATCTCTGCATGGCGATCAAGGTTACTGGGATGTTGCCTTAACAGTTATTTGTCTGCTAGAAATTGCATATTTTTATGCAAACTTACACTATTCAAGTCTCCGCCCTATCTGACAGAGAAGTTGATACCAGTAAGGTCTCGCAGACACAACAAATTCATCGTTCCAAAATTTAATTACCTACCATCATCTAGATTATTTTTCATTAACGCTATTAAAGTATGGAACTCATTACCCGACACTGTGAAGGCTGGACTTAACAGATTTCATTTCAGGGCACAAGTCTATAATTACTTTAAAAGTGTTTGATTGCATTAAATTAGGGCATTAAATTTCTCTCCACGTTCTCTAATTACTACTTTTGTTCTTTCTTCTCTAAATCCTTCTTTTCTTTTCCTATTGCTTCTTTTCTTCTTATTATTATAGTTTAGTTTAATATATTGGATTAATTCGTAAATGAATTGGTGTAAAATTTTAGATTAAGAAACTTGTATGTTAAAACTATTCCAGTTGCTTATAATATTGTTGAAGTACTATTAAAAGACCTTAGTCTTACTATGTACTATTTTATATAAACAAATAAACTGAAACTGAAAAACCATTTATTGCATGGATGGACTTAATTAATTTTTTGGCGATGAAGCTCCATCAAGGACCAGTGTTTATCGATGGTATGGTGAATTCAATCGTGGTCGTAGTTCACTCCAAGACGAATTTCAGTTGTTGTTCCAAAAACCATTGATGTTGTGCGCGAACTAATATTGCAAGATCGTCATGTGACCTATCGTGAGATTGAGACAATCTTAGGCATTAGTGGGGCCAGCATACATTCAATATTGCATAAACATTTGACTGTCAAAAAAATTTGTTCGCGTTGGATCCCCCACAATTTGTCAATCGCTCCAAAAAAGGCTCGTGTCGATTGGTCGAAGGAAATGCTCAAAAAATACGATCGCGGGGCTTCGAAACACGTCTATGACATCGTGACAGGTGATGAATCATGGATTTATGCGTATTAGCCCGAAAGTAAACAGCAGTCGACTGTATGGGTGTTTCAAGATGAGCCAAATCCAACAAAAGTTGTTCGCGCACGAAGCACTTCCAAGCAATTGGTCGCCTGTTTTTTTTCGGAAAAACTGGACATGTCGCACCGTACCACTAGAACAACGCAGAACAGTAAATTCTGAGTGGTACACAACCATTTGTTTGCCAGTTGTCTTCCAAGAAATTAGGAAAACCAATCGCCAAGGACGGATCACTCTTCACCTGGACAATGCGAGCTCTCACACATCGGCGCAAACAACTGCATTTTTGAGCACCCAAAACATCGAATTACCCGGATGACCCGCCGTATAGTCCTGACTTGGCATCGAATGACTTCTTTTTATTCCCGTACGTAAAAAAAAAATGAGAGGTCAACGTTTTTCGACACCTGAAGAAGCGGTTGTGGCATTCAGAATGCATGTTTTGGAGGTACCTCATTCAGAGTGGCAAAAGTGCTTCGACAATTGGTTCAAAGCATGCAAAAGTGTATAGATCTTCATGGAGAATATTTTGAAAAACAATAAAGTGATTTTCGAGGATTAAAATTTGTTTTTGTTCTCTAATCCCGACATATAAAAGGCACCCCTCGTACCACTTAATCTATCCCACCAAATATAGTACGCGTTTCGTGTTTCCAATATATTTTTTTTTAATAAACTTCAGTGCTTACGTTGAGTCACTAAATGATACTGAACCTACAAAATGTTAAAATAACCAATTTGAGCAATTCGAAAGCTTCAACAAATATTAAAATTCAAACCAAATATTTGGAATTACGCTATTTCCTTATCTGCAGATTTTTGTAAATACGTAGGTCGCCTTGTGTGAGAAGTTGTAATTTCATATTTTTAACGAAAACTTTGGAATTTTTTAACGTAAAGTTTTATATAACGTTTTTACTTAAGCTGAAAATTAAATTCGCTCTAATGACGGAATTAACTCTTAAAAATTTTCGTGTGTCGATTTATTATGATTTTCGGCATGGATTATCGAGACAGGAACGCATTGATCAACTTACTTCAGATTTGGCGTTGAAGCCCTATATTTAGTCACTCTGAAACGCTAGTACAATGAGTTCCAACGCGGCCGTCGATCCTTGCAGGATTCATTTCGTGAAGTCTTTTCAAAAACGGTTGTTGTGCTAGAAACAATCGCTGCTGTGCGTGAGTTGATAACGCAAGATCTTAATGCGATATATCGCGAGATAGAGGTATTCTTGTTCATTAGTGGGGCCAGCATAAATTCAGTATTGCAAGAGCACTTGGTCGTCAAGAATATTTATTCTTGTTGGATGCCGCATACTTTGACAATTCCTCAACAAAAGGACTCGTGTCGATTAGTGTAAAGAAATGTTGAAGAAATTCAGCCATGGTGGATCAAAGCACATCTCTTATATTACAAGCAGTGATGAATCTTGGATCCATGCATATGAGCCGGAAAGAAAACAGCAATCGATATTATGGGTGTTTCAAGACGAGCTTAATCTAAACGAGGAAAATCTGGTGACGTCGCAGATTGTCACCACCTAAAACAGTCAATTCTAAGTGGTAGACAACCACTTGTTAGCCAGAAGCTTTTGGTGAGTTGAAGACCACCAATTATCGAAGACGAATCATTCTTCAGCAAGTCAAGACAAGCACTCAAGTGCAAGCTTAGGAAAGAGAGTTTTTGCGCACTCAAAAGTTCGAATAATGGTTCGTAAGCCTTGTAGCCCTGATTTGGCACCTATAGATCTACTTTTGTTTGCGAATACCAAAAGTAAAATGCGCAGTCAATGTAGCCACTTCTGAGTGGAAAAAGTGCTTTCAAAATTGGATTAAGCAAATGCAGAAGTACACTGACTTCCCATGTGATTATTTTGAAAGACAATAAAACAATTATTATAATTATTTTACTGTGTTTTCATTATTGTATTTTCAATTTCTTAGTTGAAAATTCATATCTACTTACATATAGAAAACGACCGAATATCGATTTTTAAAACCATACCGAACTTTGGACAATCGTAGCCGAAGGTTGCAAGTAATAATAAGCAAGCAATGGTTTTTTCTTAATTATTAATTATCAATTATTTAATGAAAATAAAATTATACAGACAAATTTTTGTTCTTTTTTTATTTTTCGTGTAATGCAGAGTAATTAGTCGATTCAAAATTCAACTAAAAATACTATTATATTAGTTGTTATGTCTTCAATATTTCATTGAGTTGCCATTTCGTCATCTATTTGAAAAATCATTAGACAAATCGAAAAGAAGTTAGCCACGCAACTTAACTCACATACTGACTCTACAATTGGAGTACTGTGAATACATACAGGTTTTGGTGTATTTCTTGAGCTACAGTTTTATGCCTCCTCGGAACGGCAGATGGGGTTTTGTGATCACCTTCATCGTGACTGGAATACACTCGTAGATATTCCCCGCGATAGTTATCAGAAAAATCGTTTCTATTATTTTGAGATTTAACAACAGAAAAAGTAATAATGGTGCAAAAAGCAGTAAGGAGTTAATATATTGGGTATGGGGATAAGTTTCCGCCCTCGTAACAGAGGTGCCGCTGCTGATACTATTTTTGTGTTCGCTCTAGTAATATACTGGCGATTTGAAGGTGAATATGAGAGGCCTCGATCGCAGTAGTTGACATAAAGATGTAGAATTCGAAGATACTCAACTACAACAATTATTGGATGAAGACGGATGTCGAACCTTTGATGATGTATCTGAAGAGTTGCATGTTGACAGATCAACCGTTGGGAAACGTTTGCACGTGATGAGAATAGTCCAAAGGGTAGGTAACTGGGTGCCACATCAATTGAAGGAGAGGGATATCGAAAGACGTTTGGTCGCATGTGAGATGCTTCTTGAACGGCAGAAAAGAAAAGGTTTTCAAAAGGTTTCATCACTGGCGATAAAAATGGAGCTATTATGATAACCCTAAGCGTCAAAAATGTTGGATTCTGCCAGCTGAAGCAGGCCCATCGACAGCGAAAAAATATATTCATGCTTCAAAGGTTATGTCGTGCATCTGGAAGGATCAGAAGGGTGTCATCTATTATGAACTCCATAAACCATCTGAAACTATCACTGGCGATTATTACCGACTGCAGCTAATGCGTTTCAATCGAGCTCTCAAAGAAAATTTGCCGGAATGCGGCGGTAGACACGACGAACTGATTTTGCTGCATTACAACGCCAGGTCACACGGTGCTAAATCAGTGCAGAAATATTTAGGCTGACTGAATTGGGGGACAATGCACCTTCGGATTATTATCTGTCCCGATCAATGCAGTCAGCTTTTATTGGAGAGCGGTTCACTTTTTACGAGAGCATCGCAAACTGGCTCAATACATGGATGAAGTCGAACTCGAATTTTTCGTCAGAGGAATCCGTATGCTGTCTGAAAAATGGAGTAAAGTTGTTGCTTCGAATGGCACATAATTCACATAATACCTTGTGTTATTTAATTGTTAAAATAATTCATATATTTGGTTAGAAAAGAACGGAAACTTATTCCCAATAACATATCATGGAATTTTTTCCAGAATGGTCAGTAGAAGACTTCAGACTGCTATGTATGCGAAATATAAAAACTATTAAGTAATAATAAATAATAAATAATAAATAATAAATATTATTAAAAAATATATATATTTTGTCTACTGCCTGCGGTCTAAGTATTTTGAAGTTCCCCCACCATCTTTACTGAGATTACGTAAATATTAGATTTGCATGCGCAGAAACTTTCAATTCAAGCGCTATTTACATATACATACACCTACTACCGCAAATTCGAATGCATTTTTATGCTGAAATCTCCCTGCAAGCCTAGACAAATAAATGAGATGTCATCGATTATGTGATTCGAGTCCAGTGAATATCATCACTTTACCGTTTCCTTTTAAGGCAGCTGGAAAGCCATAAGTGGGCTAGTTTACACACACACTGGTATGTTGGTATATGTGGCAAATGTAACTTACAAAAACTTGTTGCACGCATTTTGATAACTCTTAGGAAAATCGTAAAACAAATTATATATTTCGACTATAGCCGATAAAGCAAGTTTCTGCCAGACACAACAAATGACTGCTTAGTGGGTCACCAGATGGCCTTAAGGTGTGGGCGCATTAAAGTCCCCAATGGGAGCAAATCAATTTCGGCTATTTGCTTTTACGTCAAACTAGTTCTTCAAAGCCAATTATTTCATTTAAGTTGTGTGAAGTTAAGAAGAAGAAGAAAAGCAGATTTAAAATTTTGTTTTTTATTCCTGAGAGTGTACATAATGGCAACAAATCCACATCACAAATAAAATCGACAACAGCAGCACCCAAAAGTGTTGCTGCAGCATCCAGAAAACATTTGCTTGGCCGCTGGGTGGCTGTCTGGTCTTCATTCAATTGGGCAACGACGGGTGGTTGCAAAAATACGAGTGTAGCTTAGTGCAGATGACAAAAAACTAAAGACTTATTTACGAAATACATAATATTGCTAGCAGTTAACCAAGCGATTAGCCAACTTAGCTGCTCTTAAGCAAATCATACGATCGCAACAACATCAATGAAAATGGTTCAACAACTGGCTGGAACTGGACGAACGGACACTCTTAGGTAATTACCAATCAGTCGCCAATGGAACTACGCCTACACAAACACAAAATTTATTCGACATTAACTATTTTATGTAAAAAAATACTGCAACGGGTGCTTTTTATGCGTATAGAACTTTTGGTAGGGATTTCAGTCAAGCCCGCTGCTTTATTTATTAATAAAACTTGCGGTGGAACTCTATGTCGTTTAGTAAGTATGGTTGGGAAGCAATACGAGCTTTTTCCAAGACAAAGGGCTGCCAAATCTTAAGAAATAGGCAGACGCATAGAAGTAAAATAGTAATATGTAAGTATTCTACTGGCAAGTCATATATTCTCCACTAGCAAACCCGGCCCCCTTCGCTGGGCACACTAAAATAGAATAGATATGGTTTAGAACAGAAAATATATGATTTTCATATTATTTATTTCTTTATTCTTTATTCAAGCGCTTTGGCATAAGCAATACTTTTTGTTTTTCTATTTGTTTTTGAGTAAATATAAAATATAAATTGAAAATCAGGAAAAAAGAAGATTGTTTTTAAATTTCAAATCAACGCATATGAATAAACAATCGTCTTTTTCCTGATCATCCATGAATATTTCGTTTCAATTTATATGTTTTATTAAGCATTGGAGCTTTTTTAACCATTCTCCATTTATATTTTTCAAAAAAAAAAACGAAAAAAAATTTTTTTTCCACGAACACATAATTTCATTCGGATTTCGCATTAAATTCTCAAATTTCATAAGAAATTATTCACTGTTCCAAAATCCACTCCAAAAAAATTCACAAACAATTTTTACATGTTGCACTTACGTTTTTTCCTTATGGCATCCAAATCAGAAAGAAATATTGGCACATTGTAACTCACACTGTCAATTTGACAGTTCAGTTTCGCCCCAAGCGTTAAAAAAGTAAGCGACATTATGGCTGGTTCAAAAGAACGCTGTACCGAATTACAACCAAACTTTACGAAACCCATTTTCAATACTTACTTAACAATGTGCGTAAGTTTGGTTTAATTCGGTGCAAAGACACGGCGGGTCCATGTTTTGGCATATATTTCGAGACCCTAGTCATCAATAGGTATGAAAATTACCCCGTATTAAAGCACTTATCAACAGCTTTCATTTGATATCCATATTGTACAAACACATTCTAGGGTCCACGTTTTGGTCTCTATCTCGAGACCCTAGTCACGGAGCGGCATGAAAAATACTCTGGACTAAAGCATTCACCAATAGATCAGCTCTGGTCGCAGTGCGTAATGGCCTTCTAATAAAGCATTCACCAACAGCTTCCATTTGATACCCATATTGTACATACACATCCGTTTTGACCTATATCTCGAGTCCTATTTCCAAAATAAAATATAATCCATATTACTCGTGGATGATGTAGCTTTCAAATGGTGAAAGAATTTTTAAAATCGGTCCAGTAGTTTTTGAGCCTATTCATTACAACCAAACAAGCAAAGTTTTCCTCTTTATAATATTAGTGTAGATAAGGAACTGAAAAATTGCGTCAAAATTATTTTAACTAGTATGTAACCCCCGAAAATCGGGGGGGCTTTTTTCCCACGGAAAGTAAATAGCATATGTGACACATTTTTTTTCACAGATCTTTACGTTTTAAAAAATTTTAAGAAGAATGGTAAAAAAAATTTCAAAGTTCATATTCATATATGATTTGATAATGGCTGCATACATAAAAATATACATGTATACACATAGAATACAATACAAAGAAAAAAAATCACTTAAAAATGTATATCTGTGTCAAATAGTTCGTTGATTTGATGGGTAATAGTGTTCTTTTAAATGGCGTTGGGCATCGTCTATTACTATAAAGTTTGTCTGAGAATTGCCCAAATACATTTTACCTTTGAAATAGTATCAAATAAATAACTAATTTGACTCCCTCTCCTCATTTTTTAAAACTATTTAAAATTTTGAGTTTTGCAAAAAGGATCAAACGCACACAAAATTTTTAAATACATACATACGTATATATATTGTAGTTCAATTGTACCATATATGAACGAAAACAAAAGTGGATGCTTCTACCAATCATATCCAATACGTGACGTTTCAAACATTTATCACTTACTTACCTGCTCTATTCTTCCACTTCTACTCTTCTACGAACTCTTCTTGGTCGTCCTCTAGGCATATTTTAAAATTAAATATGGATGTACTTAGTTTCAAGTCAATTGTCAATTCATACCAATTATTGCCATCACAACAAAATTTTGAAAATAATTCGCAGCACCCGTTGGGACTATGTTCATGAATACATATTTATTAGTAAAGAGAATAAAACAAAACAATTATTGAGATCCCAAATGTATACAATGCTGCGCTCATTAGAAAGAGAGCTAAACAAAGCAAACGTACTCATGTATATGCGTATATTTGTGTGTCATCCCGCTTTGCATAGACATCGCTGTTATCAATATGAAAATTTTGATAACTTTACACGCAAATATTTCATGAACAAATTAACCAATTTTAATTTTTATAATTTTCCGGAAATATGCTCATCAAAACCTTTCTTTTGATATATATTTCATATCTGTACATATTGTAGTTTAGTCAGAATAAGCGCCATGTTTTAAAATAATACTATAGATAGAAGATAGATGACAAATAACTTCTTCCTTTGCAAACTGGATATTTTTTTACGAATATTTTCTTTCAGCCTTTCAGTCTAAAAGGTTACAATAGTATTTAGATTTTATGGTTTTACTAGTTTGCTAGTCATCCACGAACAAAATTCCTTTCACATCCCTAAAAATTGATGCTCAAAACTTCTTGCCCGATTTCTGGACACGAACTCATTTCTGAGCCGAAGAACCAGGCTCACACTATTCTTCAGCCTCTTATTTTGATATAGGCTCATACAGATAGATCCAAGTCTCATCTATAGCGATTAATCGATGCACAAAATCCATTTCGCCCTTTCGAAAACGCTATAACTGTTTCTGAGAAAGTCGTAGCCGAATGTACTTTTGTTCCATTAGCGGTGACAGATTTTACAAGTTTTTAGAATCCAAGAAGTTCATCGAAATAGGAAATTCAAAGGTTAAAGCGTTCTACATACATTTTTCTTTTCCTCGGAAATTTCAGAGGGGATTAGTTAAGACACAAAATCCTCATCCAAACCCAGTTTCTTTAATAAATCTACGATAGCGCTTGGTTGAGCTGGACGTTTGTGACTTTCTTCCGAGATGTTTCAACCTTCTGCGCGACAGATGTAGATGACTACACAGTGACTTGGTATGAGTTGCCTGTACCTCCTTTGAATGCTTCGAATACTGGATATTTTATTACATAAAAGAAAGCACTCAAGCATTGTCAAATATCAACGCCACTTTTGAGTCACTTGAAACTTTAATTTTTTTTTATATAAAAATTCAATGGCATACTCCAACTTTGTCTCAAAATTCTTAGTAAACTGTAAATAGAATACTCGGAATTTTTCTGAATATTAAAGGATTCTGACCAAAATATTTGATATTTTGATGAAAATTTTTAATTAAAATTTTTATTTCAGAGCGAAACTAAAAAGCTTGAAAAATCAGTGTTATTTGTTTGTTTTGTGTAAATTAATTCTTATTGTGAAGACAATTTTTATTTTATCAAGCGGAATAGTTTACTTAGCGATCAACGCTGGTTTAGTAGCGCCCGAGTAATTTGCAACGTGGTTTGTCTCGATAAAATAGCAATTTTTGTATACGACGCATACCGAACGATTATTTTGTGCCGATAATAAGAGAACATTCTTCCTTCAGTACACACGCATGGTTTTAGCAAGATGACGTCACGCCGCACACGGCCAGAAAGACCATGGCGATACTGTGTGATTTCTTTCTTAACAAACCCATAAGCCATTTCGGTGGCATATCCTATTCCTAATTCATCCATTGGACACCCTCTGTGTGTAGTCACTGCAATGACAGGAAAAAAAACAGGTAATTCAAAAGAATGTATGTACTTTGTCCTCCAACCATTACAATTATTCGATGCGGTCCTCAAATTTGTCGAGGATCGTTGGCGGGACCAGCTGGTGGTAGTAGGGAAAGGCAGAGGAAGAGGCCTCCTCTGTGTTGGAAAGATCAGGTTGAAAAGATTTGGCCTCACGAGAATGAAACGACTGGCGCGCTTTGTAGATGAAGTAAACTTTTTCATAGATCCATAGTGCGGGAAAGATCTTTGAGGACTATAAAATTGTAAAACTTAAGTCGTGCTTTTATGTTGAAATTTGAATATTGAAATTTGAAAAGGTCGAGCCAAGGAGCACCAGGAGATTTGGTGGATCCTAAAGAACTCAGGCTAAAAACCCCATTGTATTTAAAGCTCTGGAAAGGGGGGTAGATAGTCAAGGAGGGAGGGAGAAAAGTATCAGAGAAAGGATAGGAAAGAATAGAAACAGAGATAGAGATAGTTAGTCCTGTGAGAATTTTCCAGATTCTTTGGCAAATCTGTAAATATCCTCCAGTTTTAGAGAACGAATATTACTCGTTCTCATGGCATCGGTACCCAAAACTTGCTATCCGCCTCCTCCAAGCATGACAGGCATACTGGGTCCTCAATGATTCCAATGGTGGTCATATGCTGACCCCATGGGTTGTGTCCTGTAATGAGGCCGACCATCAACCGAATATCTTTCCTTCTAAGTTTTAATAGAAAGTTTGACAGTTTTCTGTTCGGACTTGTAACAAAACACTTTGCAGTTCTGCAGCGTTCCAGACCGGACCATCGCTCTTTATGTAGATTGCCTACATAATCGCTGATCCAATTCTGGATTCCTGCGGGACTGATTCCGATTATTGGCTCTGGCCCCTGTGGTGGCACCGCTGATCCACGGTTGGCCAATTCGTCGGCAATTTCGTTTCCTTGAACACCGGAGTATCCCGGAACCCATATAAGTACAAGCCTGTTTTGTCTTGCGACAGAATTAAGCTTTTTCTTACATTCTTGAACAATCATTGAGGTTTGCTGCGCGTTTTCCAGGGCCTTCAATGCAGCCTGACTATCGCTGAAGACTGCAATCTGTTTCCCGCTCCATCTCCTCTCGATTATCCATTCGGCTACTTTTAGGATGGCAAAAACTTGTTGTTTTTTTCGCTTGTTACACAGTATTTTAGACTACGCCTGAAAAATTAAAATAAAGAAAAACTTTCCTTGATATTTCCATATCCCTAATGGAAACGATACACCAAGCAATAACCCAAGGGATACATCTTTGTACAAAAGTACTGACTTTTACTACCAGATCAGTGAGTATCTTGGAAGTATATTCAAAAAATCGTAATATTTAGTATTGAACATGTTATGGAGTCTCATTACTTGGGAGCAAATATAACATCTTCATCTCGATTGATGATGTCCGAAGTCAGTGCCAAAAAGCACCTCGAGTCTTTGGTTGTTTACGAGAAGTCTTATGGGTGAACTAAGTAATGAGCACAAAAAGCTAAGTAAAAGTTTATAAAACTTGAGTTCGACCACTAATGAGCTATATCCGGTTATACATTACGAGATCTTATGAGGAATGAAAGCACAAGAGAAATGTGCGAGATATTCGATATTCTAAAATGGAGCCGCTAAAGAAGCCAGCTTGGGCTTTTTATGTTTATGCTGCTACAACAACAACAACAACGAGCTTGGAAGCCACATGACCTAAGAATGACCGACGACTATTTCCCAAAACTGGTGCTCGGACCACAAAAGAGATGGAAAGAGTGCTGGACTTCTGGATCAACATTCAGGATAAATATCCTAAATGAAGGTGAAGAAGAAGAAGTAATATTTAATGTGTAATTTTTAATCTTGCTCGCTAATTTTGCCCCTCATAATAGAAAAGGCCAATGCTGCTTCCTGGTAAGCTCAAAGATTACCAATCTGGCGTAGAGCTTAAATAAAATAAGCCTCGCATCAAAACTCCTTCTGAGAAAACAATTTTACTAATTAAAGTCCTCGTAAGAGAATTAATTACATTTCCCTAAAAATTGATCAAATTAAATAAGAAATGCATAAATTCTCAAAACTTGTCAATAAGTCCACGTGCTATAGTTATTTAATGCACTGCAGTTAAAACAAAGAGGCTTGATACTGAAGAGCGAGCGCTAAAATTAACTTCAGAAATAAGAAGAATGAAGAACAGGAAATAAATTCAACACTTATTTATTATTATATTATTTAAAATTTTTTGTTCCACGCATTTCCGTTCCCATATCCAAAGCTAAAGTTCACACATATCAACTAATTGTGCGGCACTAATGTGGCATATGAATTATTTCCATAGATATACAACTTTTTCAGACATTTTCCGCCTCGACTACTCAGCCATAGTTGAAAACACTTAGAAAAGAAGCGTGCACAAAGAGCATATAAAATTATGTAGTGGAAAATGTGCACGTAATTGCCACGACGTGTGCGTTCCAAAGGGGTCAACTGCAGCGCGCAACAAAAACCAACACAAACCAACAACGAAACGGCACAGCAAGAAAGTAGCCTACAGATTATCACACCAATTCACGCGATAATGTGGCGAAAAGGCCTTTGCTGTGTTTTTTCTAAGCTTTGTTTTTGTTTTTATTTTTATTTTTTTTTCTATTTTTTTTTTTTAAATTTTTTTTCTACATAGTCACCTTCATAGTCACATTCAAGGCGATTAAGAAAGAAGAAGCACCAGCAACAGTAAGAAACTAACGACAAAGTGCTTGTTGCTGTTGCTGTAGCGGTTTGTTTTTTTTTTTGCTATCATGTTGTTGTAGTTGGTAGTTTAATAAAGTAGCCACAAAATAGGTAGTAAACATAATAATAATTTAAGCCCTGAATGATACGCATAAAATATACTTAAATTGTTGAGAGAGGTGGCAACAAAAACAGAGAAAAAACAAAATAAAAAAACAACAGCGGTAGGCGTGCCGCTTGCCTTTATAACTGCAACGCCAGGCACACTCCAGTCTGTGGGGCGTTGAGAAGGTGGCAAAGTAGGCGGCATCAGAGTCGTTGGCACACTGTGGTCGGGGCTGCCATCACAGAAGGGAGAAAATTGCTTAGGTCAGCTAACAACAACAATAATAGCAGTCAACAAATATTGCAGCAACAACAAATAATAATAATAGTAGTATTAATAAGAAAATAAGTGGCCACACACATGCAAGACTCGCATCTTTAGCTATGCGCATTTAGAAAACAATTTTTTTTAATTTTATTAAGGAAGGGAGCGGCTAAAGCGGTCTATGCAGCGTGTTCGTGCAATGTGCCACATAATCTGCCACATCGGTGATGCAGCTATTTGACAACGTATTGATGAGACATGATAAGTTTCCAAACGTCGTATCAGCACCTCCACTTACCCGCAGCTTAGTCGAGTCTATGTCTGCTAGTAACTATGAACGTCATAAGCTGAGTTGTAACTTTTTTTATTTCACTCTTTTTATATCCAGCTTTAACTATAGGTTTCAAGAGAGCAAAAAACAAAAAAAGAAACACACCAAAATGTGGTATCACCAACAACAACTCCGAGTGTGGTGTTTCGTTGATGATGACCCTTGGTTAACTAATTGACAGTATCGTGACTAAAATCAATTTGTTTTGCTGTCGTTCGACCAGCCACATGCACTTTCATCGCTTGTTCATCGTTCCTATTTTTGTTGTTGTTGTTGTTGCGCGCAAAATTATTATTATTGTTGTTGCGAATCGCGCGCATTCTCGTACATTTATTGCTTTGGCTGTTGTTGTTGACGATGGCGTGCTTTTAGTCATCGTTGTTAGTTACATTGCGGTTTTGTTGTTGCTTTCAGCTATTGGCTATTGTTTGCCAGTTATTTGTTGTTATTTTTTTCGACTATTGTTGCTGTTGTACGCAATTGTTCCTGCCACTTCAATGAGTGTGGCATGATTTTTATGAATGATTTACGATACATGCGGCCAGATTGCGCCAAAGCGCGAAATCTCTTACACTCCCGCACCCTCCTCAACCACTCTCTTTCGCTCCTCATTCGAGCAACTCTATTTCCTTAACTCCGTTCTATTTGACGTTTGCTGACCAGTCGGCTGCAGTAAGAATGCAACACCATCAGCAACGGTGCCAACAACTTCGACAACATCTACGTGGCAATCATGCAAACATGTATATGTAAATGTGTGCATGCATGCACAATACATAAAAGCTTGATCATCAGTAATTTCTGACAACAACATTTTCTAGCCACTATCAGGCTCTTTTGGCGAAATTTCGTGCTGAAAATATTTGATGACTTTTTAACTGCTTTATTATTGCTTTGTCAGGACACAAATTGGTTGACAGTGTGACAAGTGAAATTTGCCCCTAAGCACGAAAGGCCTTACTGTTGCTTTTTAAAGTGTAAATAAACTTGAACAATTCCGAAAGCACTGCAGTAATGTAACGTTTAGTATTCAGGTTTGAGGTGCGGGAGTGACGATGTGGCAAGCGGCCTGTGAGGCTTTGAAACAAATGCAGCCATTTGCTTACTTCTAACTTAGCTCAGCTGGAGTGCTCATGAAAAAGTTTACGTGGTGGCCAAAAAGACTTACTGTGACGCGCAGTAAGGATTCCTCCAGTTCTATATCTACTTGTTCTTATGTCTATCGGACAGATTCAATGGATCCGAAAAAGATTTAATTGTTTTCCATATCAATATTCTGGCCCTTCGCTCCTTAATGTATTAATATGGCTATTTATATGTATTCATCTACTTCAAGAAGGCATTCGACACAACCAAACGATACCCAATATAGCTGGCGTTGAGTAGAAAGGGAGTTACCGCTAAAATAATCCGCTTCATTAGAGCCCTTTACGAGAACTCCGAACTGGAAGCATCGCCGACTCATTTACCACCAATGTAGGGGTAAGGCGAGGTTGTCCCCTGTCTCCCCTTCTCTTCGCCCTCATCCTAGGCGACGTTATGAGCCAGTTGACCTAGGCTTCGCCGTTGACATCTGTTTTCTCTCTCATAAACTCAATGACATTCAAGCGAAGGCGGACAGACTAGTCACGCTGGTACGCACTGCCGGACTGGAGGTCACCATCGCCAAGACAAAGGCTGTGAAAGTCAACCATAATAAAGAAAGACGTATATGGTGAACACAAGAAGGTGTCCACTGCAGTCAGATAAAGCAAGGGCGAGTGCATACAGTATGGGCGACTTCGGAAACCTCCAGGTGCACTAAACTACGAGTATTTCGCTCATGTGTGAGGTCTGTACTGTTGTATGTAAGTTAAACATTGCTGGTCTCCAAACACATAGAGGTTACAATCTGTCGTCAACAAATGCCTCCATATCCTTTGTAGAATATTCTAACCGAACACCATCAGTAACGAGGCGGTGTGGAGCTCAACGAATGAGGAACTTATCCTAGACAAATCGAACGAAGTGGCGATGGATAACTCACAGGCTTAGAAAACCACCAGATAGCATCACGAGAATAGCAGTGGACTGAAACCCGCAAAGAAACAGAGGTTGCGCGAGCTAGCAGATGCCAACATCAGATGGGACGACGCTAAAACAACAGCCCAGAATCATGCACCATCGAAAAGTCTTGTCGAGGTCCTATGCTCCCGAACGGAGTGAACAAGTAAAAGAAAAATAAAAATGTGTTACCCGTATGAGTAATTCTTACCCTCATTTTTGGAAATATGAAAAATGTTGCGTTCGCAGGGTGGATGGAGTCTTAAAATGTTCTACAAAAATTGTTGGCGATAATTTCAGCAACGCGCTTCTCAGGCGAGAACAGCGTGCGCTAACGGAAGATGGGAGGAAATCATCTAAATATTCACTGGAAGGCAATCACAAATATTAGCTCTTCAGGTTTAATACTTCACATCAACTGCTCGCCAAAGAAAACTCATTTAATGCAGCTGTATTTATGCACAAGGCAAAATTTTTGGAAGTATAAGTTGTTGTATTTACCTTCGCCTCTTCAATACATATTTATTCAGCATAACTAAAACTATAATTTTAACAGCGACCGTTAAATCAATACATCACTTTGAACCTTCAAATGGTGATCACAGTTTTCACACAATTATTCACAGATTTACAACGGCGATGATAATGACATGTTTTATACTGGATTTACAACCGAAAGAGGAGGCAAAACAAACCGTAAATAAATTGTTTGAACTATTAGTAAAGCAACGAAAATTGTATGCCTCATTCAATGTTGAGCACAAACATAAATATTTATATGAAAACATTAATTTACAGTTATTTATCTTAGTATGTGTGCCTGGGAACTTTAAATTGACGCCATACCAGTCGATGCTGCACAAAAAATGCTAGAGCGCTTCACCGCCGCACTGGAACTAAAAACTTAAGATGCGAACGCGCTTTTAAGTTCATCTTATGGCCACCTTTTATTAACTACTTTTTCACTAAAAGTCTCAGCTAATAAATTTCTCTACATATTCTACACCAATAAACAATTGCAGTGGCTATGATGGACAGCCGTTGGTAGTGGGCTAATGGGCGAAGGCGGCTTGGTGGGTCCGCATTTTGGCACAGCAGACCGTCAAGCGAGCGACTGAGTGATTGAAGAGTTTGTAGGGAAACCCTATGATTAGGTAGACTGATCGGCAGATGCTCCTGCTGTTACAGAGCAAATACATTTTCGTGAAGATTTTTATCGTTGTTGTTGTAGAGCGAGAGTAAATTGATTTGGCATTGTTAGAAGTGGTTATTCCAACACTTATAAATTCGTAAGGTTACAATTAAATGGAATTCGAAAAATTGGATGTATAAATATTAGGAAGGCCAAAAAAAAAAAGATAAAAGAAAATTTCGACTATTTTTTACTAAGAACCACCAATTGCAAAATAAAATTTAAATTTTTTTAAATTGAAAGAGAATATAAATTTTTAAGTTTTTTAATTTTTTTGTTATTTAAAAAAATCTAAATTTTTTTTAATTTTTTTTCATTTTAAATGAAATTTAAATTTTTTAAATTTAACTAAAATTTAAGTTTTTTAAATTAAATTAAATTTTTTTTAATTAA
>JAYXIM010023303.1:0-76670 GCA_037575425.1 Anastrepha fraterculus | reverse complement strand
TTATTTATATGTAAGAGTAATAGTTATAAATAACCAATACACTAAAATTTAACAAGAACTCTGGCTACTAAGGCCTTCGGCTCGAGATTCATACTTATAAGACTATTTTAGATAATTTAGAGATAATTTACATTAAGTATTAAAAAACAAACAAAAACTTTGTGTTATTCCGGATGAAAGTAACAATAATTTTAAATATTTAGTTTAGCTAAGATTTGAAATTTAAGGAAAGCGTCAATATTATCTGAATTTGCTACTTTCAGATGGTCAGAGGGTTTGCTGCTGCCAAAAACTGTTGTTCGGATCTGACTTAGGCCAGGGCATTCGTCCAGGAGATGTTGTACTGATAAATCTGGTATATTGCAGTATGAGCATGGCGGCTTCAAGGCTCCATTTAGTAAATGACTATGAGTTGGAATTGAATGTCCGATTCGTAGACGCACAAAAGTTCTGATACCTCTGCAAGGAGAGTCAGATGGGAAAATCGGTTTAGTTCCACGGGGATTATTTAATTTGTAGTAGTGATGATAGGCGGCCCAATCCTGCGTGAGTTTTCCGGCTAAATAATTTGACGCATACCTCCGTAGGTCTTTAGGAGTGAAGTGGTTAAAGAAATGTAATGGCTGCATCCGTGCTTTATTTGCACGTTCATCAGCAACTTCGTTGCCTTTGATTCCAGCATGACCAGGAACCCACATAATTTTTATTGCGTCTTTCTTTTCATATATAATATTTCTAATCATATTGATGAGTAACATATCGTTTTTTGGGTTCTGCAAGGCTTCGATGACGGATTTGCTGTCGCTGCATATTAGATGTTTTTTGCTCGTTTGGGAGGCAAACATTACTGCTTCATGCAGTGCAGCTGCTTCTGCTGTGAAAGCTGAGCAGTATGTAGGCAGTGCACCGACAGAAATTGTGGCACCGTCGCTATTTGTCACAGCAAATGTTGTGCTGGTGTCCGATTTGGATCCGTCAGTGAATATAAAATCCCATTCTGCACGAAAAGGTTCAGTAGCTTCGCTGTAGTGCTGTATGTATTCGACCGATGCTGTTTCAATTTTTTTAAGGCAGAATAATTTGTTATAGAAACAGGATTTGAGGGAAACCCACTGAGGGTATGTTGGTGTTCTCATAAGGATCGGAGTCGATATGATGTTCAATTCTTTGGCGAGTGTGATGCATCGCGACAGGACCGACGGCTTTTTGCTTTGCATTGTAAGCTGTGACGACCTTTCGACTATGTTGAATAGAAGTTTGCTCTTGCAGTGCATAATTTTTGGTATTAACATCAGCGTCTTGCTCAATACTCTGGATGCGATATCTGGTAGTCCTGCTTCCGTTAAGACAGCTTTGGTTGGGGATGTAGGGAAAGCCCGGATACATCGTCTAGCGGCTGTGTGATATGGTGCTTGCAGTAGTTTTAGATGATTTTTGGCACAGTGCCCGTATATAGACAGGGCAAAATCAATTTTTGATAATATTAACGCTTTCGTTATATTTATTAGGGTTAAAGTATGTACAAAAAAATGTTTAGACGAAAGATATTTTATAATATTTAATCGAGATAACAAGCTTATTCTAATATATTTACAATGGTCTTTAAATGTAAGTTTTTTGTCAAAAACAACGCCAAGTATCTTAAGAGTGTTAGTGTGGGGGATTATAGTGTTAGAAATGGAAAGGGAAGGGAAGATACACTTATGTTTACGGCAGATGTGGAATGTTGCACACTTGTTCAAAGCAATGCTGGCTCCTGATGATTTAGACCATTCAGAGATCTGACTTGAAATATTTAGAAAATGAGTTTTTATCTGCGAAAGGTCGTTTAGGTCAGAGAAAATTACCAGGTCATCAGCGTAAACAAAATGACTAATAGATGGGAGTGGGGAAATTAAGGAAGTAATTTCATTAAAAGCTATGATGAACAAAATTACTGAAAGAGGGGAACCTTGAGGTATGCCATTGTGTAATTTTAAAATATTAGAATTGTAATTGTTGATACTAACAAAGAATTTGCGGTTCAGTAAAAATGACTTAATTGTATGGTACATTTTGTTGCCAACTTTCCAGCGTTTTAATTGCCGAAGAACAATATGAGGACCTATCCTATCGAAAGCTTTTTCGAAGTCTAAGTTAAGAACTGAAACGTGTTTTCGAGAGGATAAAGCGGTTGAGGCAAAGTGTTCAAAATATAGAAGTGGATCAATCACACCAAGACCCCTTTGAAACGCAAATTGATTGTCCGATATGAGACCTTTTTGTTTAGCGTACCACAGTAACCGAGTTGAAATTATTTTTTCGAAAACTTTAGACATGCAGGGGAGTAAGGATATAGGTCTGTAGTTCGAAATAATGGTATTGGGTTTATTAGGTTTAAGGATAGGAATAATCTTTGCAGTTTTCCAGGCCTGCGTATAAATACCCTGGTTGAAAATGTTGTTATAGAGATTTACGAGTCTGTTTCTAACATTGTATGGGAGATTTTTGAGAAGGGGATATGGGATTTTGTCCGCTCCTGGGGTTTTGCCGGTCATTGAGCCTATTGTAGTCTCAAATTCTTCTATCGTAATTGGTAAATCAGAAAGGATGGCTTTAGGGCAGGGAAAGGTGTTGTCGTAGGGTTCAGATAGGATTTTGTTCTTTACGGTATTGAAATTTGTATGGAAATTAGAAGAATGTGAATAATCCCTCCAAGTGGTTGCAAATTCTTCGGAAATATCCTGTGCACTGTAGATCGGACCTCTTTGGGAGTGGACGAATTTTATATGGTTGTGTTGGGCTGATCCTGTGAACGATTTTATGTCTGTCCAAATATGCTTGGGACTAGATGCCGGAGTGATTTTGGCCGTAAGTGTTTCTAATGCTTTCCGTTTTGCTAATTTTAACTCTCTCCTAAATACAGCGTTCGCTTTTTTAAATCTTACAAGGTTGTCTAATGTTCTACTTTGTTTATAACTGACCCACAATGATTGTTTGTGGTTTCTTAGGGATGAGAGAACAGTAGACCAGTAAAGAAGCCTTGTAGCAAACTGTTTTGATCTGGATTGAGGGATGGCAATGTGAGCAGCGGATCTGATTAATGATTTTATGGATGAGGCCTCAGCGTTTATATTATGCAAAGATGGCTTACTGCTACATGTATCTGCCAAAAGAGAGAGGAATTTAGGCCAGTCCGCTTTGTCAGTTAAAAATTTTGATCTAAGCTTAACTTGGTATTGGATCGGTAGGTTGAGGGTAGTAACTAGGGGGAAGTGATCACTGTTATGTAGCTCGTCAAGTGTTCGGGATGACAATTTGGGTCCTAGGGAGGCGGAAGCGAGGATAATGTCAGGATGGGTGAAGGAGCCATGAGTGGAAAAGTGAGTGGGTGAACCGTCGTTAAGGACGATAAGGTTGTTGGATAGGACAATATCTTCAATTATTTCGCCTCTACGGTTTGTTGATGGAGAGCCCCAAAGTGGGCTCCAGGCATTGACATCACCGAGAAAGATGTAGGGAGGGGGAAATAAGATTAGGATATTTTGAAGTTCCCTGCTATTAAAAGTCTGATTGGGCGGAATATAGCAGGTTATAATTGACAATTTAAAGCCAATGTCTATTTCAACTGCTAACGCGGAGATGTTGGATGAAATGGGGATAGCTTTATGTGCGAAAGATTTTTTTACAAAAAGGGCAATGCCTTGTTTGCATGAAGAATTTTGAGGGAGGTTGTGGAAATAGCTATTGTACTTGATTGGGGAAAAAGCTGTTTTGTTGTGTGGGAGGTGTGTCTCTTGCAGAGCAATAATATCGGGAGAAAATTCATTTATGAGAATGTTAAGGTCTGGATAATTGTTTAGTAGACCATTTAGATTCCATTGCAAAATTTTCATTGTTTAATCTGAGATATTATCAGATAAATAATCGGATTGGGATCTTTTATTTAATGTAGAAATATTGTATGAAGAAGATTTCGAATTATTTAAGTCATCGACTGAATTTATTGGTGCTATAATTTGATTTGAGAGGTTAGGGCTTTTATTAGTGTGACTGTTGCTTTCTGCATTAAGGCTTGCAATGTTGTTATTGTTAAAGCTATGTTGATTGTTTTTGTTGTTGTTTGTAACTATGGATAGAGATGAAGAAAACAGGTTTGTATTACTTTGTTGTTGGTTACTTGAAATGCAATTTTCGGCTATGGAAAGAGGTGGTGAAGAGGTTTGTTTGTCACTTTGTTGTTGATTATTTGAAATATTGTTAGAGAGTGAAGGAAGAAGTGGTGAAGTTTTGGAGTTATTTTGCTGTTGAATATTTAATATGTTGTTTGTAGCTGCAGTAGGGAGAGGAGAAGAAATAAGAGAATCTTTATTTACAGTAGAAAAGGAAGTAGAGTACTCGTTGAGTTGAGGTGGAATTTGCAATTTATGTATTCTTATTGCTTCTCTCATTGAGCATTTATTGTCAGTTTTTATTACAATAATCTCTTTCATTTGCTTATACTTTGGGCAAAGCTTGCTGGAAGCGGAGTGGTTTCCAGCGCAGTTTACGCAGAAGATTCGAGTGCAAGGTACTGGAAGATGGGGAGGAAGAGCGCACATATCGCATGCTGGTGTTTTCTGACAGCGTTTAGCTGTGTGCCCAAGCAGTTGGCAGCTCTTGCATCTCATTGGATTGGAATAATATGCTCTTACCTTAGTTGTATACCAAGAGACATCGATTTTTTCTGGAAGATAGTAAGAATCAAATGTAAGGAGTACAACTCCGCTGGGAAATGATTTGCCCTCATTGTATTTCTGAAATTTATAAACACTAACTACTCCATGATCTTTTAGGTTTTCCACTATTTCGCTCTCTGGTATTTCATTTAAGCACATAGCGTAAATGGTGCCCTTGGAATAATTAAGGGTATTGTGAAGGTCAATGTTAACTTTACAAATTCCATTTAAATGTTTGGTTGCCAGAAATTTCTTAGCAATATTGGAATTTTTCACCATTAATAAAAGATTTCCATCTTTTAAGTCCGTGATTTTCATAGGTTCTGAGCTTATATTTTGCAGGGCTTTATGCACAGCAAAACACTAATATTTTTTCAGGGGCTTATTATTATCAACAGCACTTACCACGAGATATTTTGGGTTGTCTTTTTTTACTGTTGGTAAAGATGGAAAAAACTCTGTAGTTACTGATTTTGCTTTTTTCCTCTTTGGTTGGGGACTAGGGGATAACAAGGAAAACCTGTTATTCCCTAGTGGAGGTCTAGGGACATTTCGTCTTACACTCCAAAAACAATTTAATCAGCAGAGGCAAAGTCACACGAATTAGTAAGTAAATGAGAAATTGGAAAGTAGAGAAAAGAATAATCGCACTGACGAGAAAACACAACTTCGCTGTGGAAACGACCGTATGGTTCGGAAGGCAGTCGATGACTGGGGTCGTAAAAATAAAGATAACAAATGTGGAATGTAGGGATAAAAATGGAATGTAAGGATTCTAAAAACTCATTACTCGCGTAATCCAATGAAAGCTATACAATTACAGATAATTTACCAGTTTTTCATTGCAAACCAAACAAAAGTATCGGGTGTTTTTTAGCTCCGTAAGAATTATAAATATCGCTAATTATAGTTTGACTGACAGCTGAGAATAAAAACTGTGTTGATATTTTTGTTCAGTAATGTTTGGCCGCCGTAACCGAATGGGTTGGTGCATGACTACCATTCGGAAATCGGAGTACTTAGGTTCGAACCCCGTGAAACACCAAAATGAAGAAAATGCTTTTTCTAATAGCCGTCGCCCATCGGCAAGCAATGGTAAACCTCCGAGTGCATTTGTGCCATAAAAAAGTTCCTCATAAAAAAATATCTGCCGTTCGGAGTCGGCTCAAAATTTTAGGTTCCTCCATTCCGCCGGACCATAAAGCGCACCAAACAGTCACACGTTGAGGATAGAGAAGCTTTTCAACAATAACTCTTGGATTTTCTGAGCCCTAGATCCGACAATTTTGCTTGTTGACGAAGCCCCCGAGGTGGAAATGGGTCTCATCACTCAAGATGATTTTTCGATGGAATTCCGGATGGATGGAATTTTCATGCATTTCAACGACCCTATCAGCAAAAACAAGACGTTGTTGATGATCAGCTGGCTTGAGTTCTTGTGTTAACTGGACATTATAAGCCTTAAGACCCAAATCTTTATGCAAAATACGGTGTAATGACAACAGCAATATTTTCGGCTGTTCTTGAGCGACGTGCACGGGTTTTATACTTCACATCACTAACTTGACTCAACAGCTCATTTTTATAGTGATTATAATTTTAATAATTTAAGTGCGTTGTTTAAGCGTGTATCGTTCCATTTTTATTAAGGCGTAGTTTCTATTGTCAATAATCAAAAAATGACAGCTTCAAAAGTGACATCTACCGAAATAGCGGGTTATTCAAAATAACACCTGTGATTAGATAACCCTTTATAATGTTTGACAAGTCATCATGAATCTTTGAACGTCAGAAAAATGCTTACAAATTGTGGAAAATTCCTTTGAAAAAAATAAATCTGCTAGCGAAGTGTTAAAAAAGAGGTCTAAATGTCGATTCGTCGTCATTCTCAACTTGTTGATCTTTGTCCTTCGACTAGGTGGAAAATTTTCCGTAAGGATCCTGGTTTACGTCCCTATAAAATACAGTTCGTGCAAGAATTGCAGCCAAATGGCCATCTTCTTTGCTAATTGGGCTCCGTTAGATTTGGTATTCAGATTTATTGGAAAATGTAGTCAAAATATGGAAGTATCGAAAGGACCATGTAACTCGTTTGCATGGCGTTAATAAGCCGGATATATATTCAAAAAATAAATGCCATGAAAATATCTTTTTTTCCTTGTTCGCTCCTCTTGGGAGCATAGGGCTTCGACAAGACTTGTCTTACATTGGTTTCGTTAATCTATTTGATATCTCACAGCGTTGGTGATTGCCTGCCGAAATTGTCTACCAGATTATAATAAAAAAATTCATTCCAGCAATATGTCTGTTTTGTGTTATCATTTTAAGTTTTCAAGCTCTTAAAAAACACCCGATATTATGAAGACCCTCCACTACAGGTATATAGTGCTTAATTACGGTACGATGATGCATGCTCAAGTGCCCGAATCAACTGGTCGTCCAATCAGTCATTGGCTATAAAACCGACAGCAAGGAATTAATCACTGTCAACCACCGTAGCCAAATGGGTTTGTGCGTGAAAAACCAAACGATAAAAAAAGTTGTTTTCTAATATAGGGTTTTTCAGTAAGAGCGCTTCAACTTTTGAACTTTTTTGAATAAAACACAAACGGTTTGACTTTTTTAACTAATTTTTTTTTTATTATCGAGTTTGAACATATACATTTAAGTATGAAATTCGATTTCTTTTGCATGACCACCGCGTGCACGTTTTACGAAGTCCAATCGTTAAACCCAATTTTCGACCACTCTTTTGCTTAAATCGGCCGAAGTTCCAGCAATTTCGCGTTCAATATTGGCTCTGAGCTCACAAATCGTCGCCGGCTTGTTACTGTAGACCAATGACTTCACATAACCCCAAAACGGGACGGCTTGTTAAATGGACCGTAAAATGGCCGTAATGCTCTTAAAGTAGCAGCAACAGAACGATTATTTTCATAAAAAATTTGCACGATTTGCAATCGTTGCTCAAGTGTGTAGCGTTCCATGATGAAATGTATACTAATGAAGTTTACAAATGACAAGCGAAAAATAAAAAATATTGCGTCGTTCGCCCTCCCTATCGGAAAAAAGTTGAAGCGCACCTATTGAATAACCCTTTAGCTGTTCGGCGCCCACTTCGGATAAATTCTGATATCTCGATAATGACTTAACAAAACTTGCCTTGGCGCATGATAAAAACCTCGCCCACTTTTTATATGTTAAGACTAAATTTCCATCCGTCTCTCTGTTGTTCCAAGCTATAACTCTAATTGTCTATGATTCCAAAAATTAACAGCCAGCTCGAATTTCTAGTAAAATGTACTCGGGTGTGCATCCTTTCAATACAAACCAAAATTTTTCCTATTTTACTTGTTTATTACTCTAATTATAAGCAATACAATTCAATACTCTTTTCTTATTATTTAATTTGAAAAGTCAATGTGTAGTGGTAACTTTTGGGATAGTTGTTCAATTTTTTTAACTATGCCAGCCTTCGTTATTGGTTTCACAAAAATTAGTGCTTTCTTAAATTCAAATGTAGGTATGTAGGAACAAAATATTTACTCACTTGAAATGGCAATACATGACATCTATCGGGCACACAATATTCCCTCTGTTATTCGAATATATCGCCAATACCATACCCTCCAGGGCATAACGAATCGGCGAAAAATACGAAAGCATACGCATAAAGCGGGACATGTGCGTGAGTAGTATGAGAAATCCGGAAAAGATCAACATGAAGCTGCTCAATACAGCGCCAAAAAATGTGCCATTCTGTAAAGAAAAATATTGTGTCACAAAGTCATAACGGTAGTTACAAGGTGGTGCCAAATATGTAATTTAACATTAATTTAATATATAAAGCTTTCCATCAATAAAACAAATACACAAAAGCGAATAAAAAATAAATATACGTACTTGTAATAAACTTCTCAAACTAATAAGGTGATGTAATGAATTGTGTAAAGAAAATCAACATTATCAGAACTCTTATCTCATGGAATTTTATTAGAACCAGAAATAGCTGAATGCAAATAAATCCTCTTCAAACAATGTTTTAAGACTACTACTAGCCGCAGCCCGTTACATGTTTTGCGCTTAATGGCATATTATTTATAAAGGGTGGTCCAAATAGAAGTTAAAAATATATTAAGAAAAATTTGTTTGTATATTATGATTCTATTAAAAATATAAAAGTATTCCTGGGACGCCGCAGCCAATGCCCACTGTTGACATGAAACATCAAATGATAGGTAAACAGTCAATGGCAAACCTCTGAGTATGTTTCAGCCATTAAAAAAACTTCTCATAAAAATCATCAGTCGTTCGGAAGGGCATACAACTGTAAGTCCCACAATTTGTAGGACAACATCGAATAATCCCGAAAAATTGTGTAGGGGAAACATGTTGGTCTAATTGTTTGATGGATTGTATGGCATGTCACATTATTCTGCTAAAAATCAAGGATTGCCTAAGCTAATATTTTTAATTTCATTCTACAATAAGTTGGTAATCAATTATCGTAAGAATTAACAGCTGGAGTGAACAACCACATGAATAAAGCTGCATGAATCTCTGGATGCTTACGCAATCTAATATGGCGAAATAAGCATCTAAGCTCAAAAGGCAATTCCGAATTTATTAAACATGCGATCGACCAGTTCTCATCTATGCTGTTGAAACCCGAGCAGATACAACTGCAGCACGTACTCGTAGAGTTCTTATGCGAGAGAGATTAGAGGTATACGAAACACGCAAGACATTGTTAGGTGGAGCCGAATACGAAGAAGGGAATGGGAACATCACGTGCTACACTTGCCCGAAAATAGATTGGCTAAATCCGTAATAACGGGAAAGCCGATGACTTCGAGGCCAACCGGGCGCCCCCGCAAACGCTGGAATGGCTTTTTGACATTCATCTCTATCAATAACAAATATTTTTTTTAATACAACATAATCCAAACATATTGTATCTCTTGTACAAAAATTGTTGACGAACAGGATTTAATCCTATAATAAAGAAGAAGAAGAAAAAGTTGGTAATCATACCTCAGTGCGAAGGCATCGGCCATCATGTAAGCGTCTTCCAACTTGAAAATTTTATCTTGTTAACAAAACACGCTGAGTTGAAAATATGTCAGTTCAGAAAAAATGGGTTTTTGGCAATTTAAACCCATCTACTGAGACGTAACAGCAAAAGAAATATCGGATATTTTTTTCTAACTGCATGAGAACTATCGATATCGATAGCTATGGTTTGATAGCTGAGAATGGCAAATGGTGTTGACATTTCTGTTCAGTAAGGTTTGGTAAATAATCGAAAAACGTTTAACGCCAAAAAAACGCTTCCAAATGGTGGAAATTCACTTTGAAACAAATAAATCTGTGCTGGAAGTGTTGAGAAGACGTTTATTCAGAAGCCAAATGACCATCGTTTGCGTCGCATTTTTGCTGATTGGGCTCATTTAGATTAATTATTCATATTTATTGGAAAAAGTAGCCAAAAATTGGACAGATCGAATAGACCATGTAACTAGCCATGGTGGGCATATGCCGGACGTCATATGCAAAAAATGTATGCCATGACATTATCTACCAGATTATAATAAAAAAATTCTTTCCAACAATATTTCTGGTTTGCATTATAATTTTAAGTTCTCAAGCTTTTGAAAAAACACCGGACATATTAGACTTTTTAAGTGAATATCTAAGGTTCTTTGTGCAAAATCCTTATCAAGCTGGGGCATGCCCGATGTTGCTGCTTGAAGCTGTAAACCACACAAGTGGGGTTCTCGTCGGCACACACCGTATAATGGTGACCGCGAGCCTCATAAAATGCTATCTTTTTGCTTTGAACAAACCGCAAAGCGGAAATTTGGACCAGGGGACTAGACAGTGATAAAACACTTAATTCAGTGTTCAACATTTTTTTTAAGTTTATCAGTAGAACATATACACAGTAATTATGACAAGCTTTGATGGAAAATACAGTGGCATTGACGGCATCGTTTTGGCTAAAACTTCGCTTGGGCAACCAAGTTTAAAATATTTGCATAACATTATTTAAGCATGAAAAGTTTTATAATATATTGATTATTAAAACAACTAATTAATTAGGATGTATTTTGTATTTGAATAACACAGTTGTCGTATAAAATGGTTAGCAATAGGGAAGTGAGGAAAATGTTTAGCTTAACACATTGTGCTTCAGGACGAAAAAGTTATTCTTAAGAAGTTTTCTAAGACTCCCATTGATTTTGCAGGGCCTTGTAGGGCTGTGCTAAACTTTTGTATTTAATTATCCGTAAAAGCTCAAGTTTGATATTATTTGTACCTTTAGTTATCGGATCGCTTATAATTTAGTTCTTTGAACTTCGAAAATATCTACTTACCGTGGGATTTAATATAGTGCCGATCAGCACACCGAATCCATCAGCACATATCGTTACCACCACCGCCGACAGCAAAAATTTCACATACCGTTCAATTTCGTATGGCTGTTCAGTCATAAAGTAGGCGATTGAGATGTACGCCGTTGAGAATATGATCTGTGAAATGGAAAGATCGTTAAATACCGTAAGATAATTTTAGTATTTAACCTCAAGAATCATAGAATAGAAGATTGCGCTATCTTTTTTGGTTTGAGTTTGACAGCAGCTGCTTGTGCTGTCAAAAATGAAGAGAAAAAATACACATCGCTTATGTAGATATTTTATTAAGAAATTTCGGTGGACTGTTTATGCAACTTCTGATTACTTTTAGTTACATATTTATTTATTTATAGTTATAGTCGTATTTCTGTGGAAGTCAATTGTAAAAATTCCACATAGATACAAAGTTATGGTAGAAAATGTAACAGCCCCGCGAGAGTTTGATGCACTTGAAAGTTTAAACTCGTTTTTCTCGAAACTGCTTTTTCCGAAACTATTTTTTGATACGGTTTTTTTGTTAATATTCGAAAGTGTTTTCTCTATAGTCTGTCGAGCCGGATTTTCGATATTTTTATTAAAAAATTTTATAAACAATTAAAGTGTGAAGTTTATGACGTAATACTAAGTTTCCACCGCAGCCGCTATCGTGTTCTCTGCCGCTATCGTGTTCTGAGCGCAAACACGAAACAAAACTCCTGTCAAATCCCATACAAAATTAAAACACAACTCCATACCTAAACCCACTTTTCAAAGCGTGTTTTGTGGGTTTGCGTCTAATTCAAAGCGTGTTTTGTTGGGTTTGCGTCTAAAATAATTATTAAGTGGTGGCAATGTGGCTCATTTTCCTCATTTATTATTGCATTCTTATCGAAATATGGCAACAATGATTGCAATTTGTCAATATGTTATTTGATTGACGGCCGCCGTAGCCGAGTGGGTTGGTGCGTGATCACCATTCGGAATTCACAGAGAGGTCGTTGGTTCGAATCTCGGTGAAAGCAAAATTAATAAAAACATTTTTCTAATAGCGGTCGCCCCTCGGCAGGCAATGGCAAACCTCCGAGTGTATTTCTGCCATGAAAAAAATCTGCTCATAAACATATCATAAAATAAAATGAAATAAATGTATAAAAAAAAAAAAATTTTTTGTGATTCGAACCAAGGATTTCGGATCGGAAGCCCACATTGCTAGCCGCTGGGCTATCGCGCTGTGCTGCCGCCGCAAAATAATGTATCATAAATCTGTTTACCATACCAAAGACCATACACTTTGCAAACACATTTCGGTGGAAACAGTTGACAGTTCTCCTAAACACAACTCCTGCAAACACGGTGTTTACTTTTGGTGGAAACGCCGTATAAACCCACTTTTCAAAGCGTGTTTTGTTGGTTTGCGTCTAATTCAAAGCGTGTTTTGTTGGGTTTGCGTCTAATTTAATTATTAAGTGGTGGCAATGTTGCTCATTTTCCTCATTTAGCCCCCGTTTCCACCAAAAGCAAACACCGTGTTTGCGGGAGTTGTGTTTGGGAGAACTGTCAACTGTTTCCACCGAAATGTGTTTGCAAAGTGTATGGTCTTTGGTATGGTAAACAGATTTATGATACATTATTTTGCGGCGACAGCACAGCGCGATAGCCCAGCGGCTAGCAATGTGGGCTTCCGATCCGAAATCCTTGGTTCGAATCACAAAAAATTTTTTTTTTTATACATTTATTTCATTTTGTTTTATGATATGTTTATGAGCAGATTTTTTTCATGGCAGAAATACACTCGGAGGTTTGCCATTGCCTGCCGAGGGGCGACCGCTATTAGAAAAATGTTTTTATTAATTTTGCTTTCACCGAGATTCGAACCAATGACCTCTCTGTGAATTCCGAATGGTGATCACGCACCAACCCACTCGGCTACGGCGGCCGTCAATCAAATGTCATATTGACAAATTGCAATCATTGTTGCCATATTTCGATAAGAATGCAATAATAAATGAGGAAAATGAGCCACATTGCCACCACTTAATAATTAAATTAGACGCAAACCCAACAAAACACGCTTTGAATTAGACGCAAACCCACAAAACACGCTTTGAAAAGTGGGTTTAGGTATGGAGTTGCGTTTTAATTTTGTATGGGATTTGACAGGAGTTTTGTTTCGTGTTTGCGCTAAGAACACGATAGCGGCAGAGAACACGATAGCGGCTGCGGTGGAAACTTAGTATTATTATTGCATTCTTATCGAAATATGGCAACAATGATTGCAATTTGTCAATATGACATTTGATTGACGGCCGCCGTAGCCGAGTGGGTTGGTGCGTGATCACCATTCGGAATTCACAGAGAGGTCGTTGGTTCGAATCTCGGTGAAAGCAAAATTAATAAAAACATTTTTCTAATAGCGGTCGCCCCTCGGCAGGCAATGGCAAACCTCCGAGTGTATTTCTGCCATGAAAAAAATCTGCTCATAAACATATCATAAAACAAAATGAAATAAATGTATAAAACAAAAAAAATTTTTTTGTGATTCGAACCAAGGATTTCGGATCGGAAGCCTACATTGCTAGCCGCTGGGCTATCGCCCTGTGCTGTCGCCGCAAAATAATGTATCATAAATCTGTTTACCATACCAAAGACCATACACTTTGCAAACACATTTCGGTGGAAACAGTTGACAGTTCTCCCAAACACAACTCCTGCAAACACGGTGTTTACTTTTGGTGGAAACGCCATATAAAACGCATACTTTTTTTTAAATGCTGTAAATTGCAAAATTTTTCGAAATTCGAAAAAAATCCGGCTCGTTAGACTATAACTGCTACTTTATTTTACAAGAATTTTTTTACTTTTTACAGATCCATCAACATTTCAAGGAGAAACGATGCAGACCGTGGAGCAACTTTTTTTCATTGCACTTTGATTTTTTTATATATTAATTTTTGTAAAGAAAAATTAAAATACATTTTTTTATAAAGTTTAAGTACTAATAAACAATGTATACAATTTTTTTATTTTTATTTCTATTGATATCCCTTCCAGTTTTCATTTAGTACTTTGGCGCTGCTGGCGTATGTTTATTTAATAATAACCTAATATTTTTTTAAAATAAACTACTAATTACTATTTATTTCACAATTTTACCCAAACGTTTACAAATTTGTTTATCATTTGAATGTGATTTTGATATTTCTTCTTTGACTCCTATTCGTACTGCATCGTTTCTGAAGACAGGGCAGGTGTCAGGGCGCAATTTTCTATTATATCATTTTTGATTTCCTCTATTTGATTGTTATGGGCATACAGTGTTGGAAAAAATACAACTACAATTTTTTTATTATTTCTATTATTTTTTTCCAAATCAAATTTTACAAATATAAGATTTATCAAATTTTCGAGAATTTTAAAAGATCAAAGATTTTGATTTCTATGAAACTTCATAAAATACCTCAAATCGAAATATGTATGTGAAAAACCTCAAGGCCTATTATTTTCCCCAACACTGTATATATTGGTAGATATAGAACTTTTTGACGTCCAGTCGCGCATAGACGGGTTCAGCTCATTAATTATTATAAATACTTCACACTTACATGCACTGGCGTAGACGATATTAGAGTTGCCATATAATAGGTTCTTAATTTGTACCAATTATTGAATGTTTCCTTTTTGACTATGTTGATTTCTTGGGGCACTGTAACAGAAAAAAATTATCATTGAAGTAATGTTATGTTATGTTATGTTTATGATTAAGCCAACGAACTATATGCAGTATATATTATTTGTGAAACAACATCAAGACGCACACCACAAATAGGAAGAGGAGCTCGGCCAAACACCCAACAAAAGGATTTATGCACAAATTATACGAGGTGTGTTCAAACAGTATCGCGAATTTTGAATTTTCGCTGGTTACGTATATTCAAATTTCGATTTTTGTGTGGCAATATGTTGGTACTCATGTCTCTCACTCATGCAGACGAGTTCGGCTATTTTGAATGTTCAGTTAATTGTTGACAGCTGCTTTGCTTGCACGTGTTTCGGCTCGTCTTCGATTTTTACCTAAAGATGGATCAAAGAACCTGTATCAAATTTTGTGTGAAAAACGAAATTAAGTGCACGGATGCATTCCGAATGTTGACTGTGTCATATGGAGAAGCTACTTTCGACCAAAGCAACGTTTATCGGTGGTACAAAAGAAGATGTGAACGACGAAAAGCGTCAACAACAGACGAAAAAATTTATGAAGTGAAGAAAATGGTATTGGCCAATCGTCGAATCACCGTTAGAGAAGTTGCTGAGGACCTAGACATATCGATTGGCTCGTGCCATTCGATTTTTTTCAATGAATTGGGCATGAGACGGGTTGCCGCAAAATTCGTACCAAAACTGCTCAATTTCGACCAAAAGCAGCATCTCATGAACATTGCTAATGAGATGTTGGACTCTGTCCGAAACGACCCAAATTTGCTCCAGAGGTCATAACTGGTGACGAATCGTGGGTTTATGGTTATGACGTGGAAACCAAAGCTCAATCATCTCAATGGAAGCTGCCGCACGAACCAAGACCGAAAAAAGCGCGCCAAGTTCGGTCGAATGTAAAAGTTTTGCTTACCGTTTTCTTCGATTGCAGGGGCGTTGTGCATCATGAGTTCTTGTCACAGGGTAAAACGGTCAATAAGGAATATTACCTGCAAGTTATGCGCAATTTGCGCGAAGCAATCCGCCAAAAACGCCCGGATTTGTGGAAGAACAAAAATTGGCTCTTGCACACTAATGATGCCACAGCCACTGTATTCCCCAGATCTGGCCCCCTGTGACTTTTTCTTGTTCCCGAAACTGAAGTGGCCCATGAAAGGACGACGCTACGCTATGATTGACGAGATAAAGACGGCATCGAAAGAAGATAAAAAAATATGTTTTTGAAGTGCTTCGAGGATTGGAAAAACCGTCGGCACAAATGCATAATATCTCATGGGGATTACTTTGAAGGGGACAAAATATAGGGTGGGCCATGTAAAATTTGCTTTTTGAATCGGCTATAAAAAAACAAACTAATTAATATTTTTTCAAACTTTTTTTTTTTGAAGATTGAACATTATCATTTATGAATGAAAAATAATATCGTTCAAATGACTGTCACGACTGGCTTTACAGTAGGCCATTCGATCAACCCAATTTTTAAGCACATTTTCGATTGTTTGGGCTCCAATTTCATGAATGGCAACTTCGATTTCGTGTTTTAAAGCATCAATCGTCTCTGGATGATTCGCATAGCATTTGTCCTTAACGGCTCCCCACAAAAAATAGTCCAACGAGCTTAAATCACAGCTCCGAGGCGGCCAATTGATATCGGAATATCGGCTGATTATTCGGTTTTCAAAAACAGTAGCCAAAAGTTCGAGTGTAACTTTGGCAGTGTGACAAGTTGCACCGTCCTGTTGAAACCAAATTTTTTTGGAAACAACTCGTTGAGCATGTCACGGTAACGCTCGCCATTTACTGTAACCGCAGCTCCTCGCTCATTTTCGAAAAAAAATCGCCCGATGATGCCGCCAGACCAAAAACCGCACCAAACAGTGGCTCGTTGTGGATGTATTTGCTTCTCTACAGGAACGTGTGGATTTTCTGAGCCCCAAATCCGACAATTTTGCTTTTTGACGTAGCCACCGATGTGAAAATCAGAAAAGAAGAAGAAGACTCACCACTTTGGAAATAGGTTTTCAATATTTCCCAATTTTTTTCAAGCGTATAGCGTCCCATTTCGTAAATGTCAAACCTTTAAGTAAATTATGAACACATTTGACATGTCATTTGTGTTACCATTCTCAAAAAATAGGTGGTTCAAACAGCAAACGCTCACCCTGTAGATATTAATGAATAAATAAATTATTTTTGAAAAAAGAAACACGAAATTCGCGACACTTTTTGAGCACACCGCGTATATGCATATATATATATATATAAAAATAAACAAATAATTGGCGCGTACACCTCTGTTGGGAGTTTCTCCGAGCTCTTCCTCCTATTTGTGATGTGCATTTTGCTGTTGTTTCTAAGAAAAACCAAAGCATCTTTTAAAACTAATTTCTTCTTCAATTTCTAATTTAAATCTTCAATTTGTATCGTTTTAATCGCTTATACTTACATCTCAGTAGGCTCGGCATCATAGTCGTGTACCATAGATATGTATTGTGTATTGTAAATGAACCTAAATTTGCTATCTGTTTAGTCGCATTTGAACCAGAGTCGCCATATAAAAGGCCTATCAGAACTGCACATACAATATGTATAACCAGTTTTAAATAGGTCATCGTCTGTTCGGATTAGCAAAAAAGCAAAACAAATATGAAAGTAATCAGCAAATATTCTTGATCTTTCGCCTCCCTCTTAATTTTCATTTCTGTCTCACTTCACTTACCCAATCTCTAAAGATCTGCACATGACAACGATCAATCAACAGCCATAGGCGCACCCATTCGGGCGGCGGGTACACATGTTTAGTAACAACCAAAGGTTTTGTAGCAACCAATAGTGGTGTTATCGATGGTGACTTTTCCGCTACTCGCTGGGATTCTGACAGTTTGACAATTTGTACACCATCTAAGCCGTCTAACTGTTGTGGATCCGTATCGTAATCATATAGCCATTTGCACTGTCTGGCGGCGATTGCCAATTCATCGATATGATCACCATAATCCCCATTGACGCATTCCAACACTGGTGGAGAAATTAAAGAAATTAAAAAAATGAAAAGTAATTCGTGGTAATAACGAATGCTCCTGAATTGAAAACTATTAGTTTTTATGTATTTTTTTCCGCATCCGTACATTTCTCTTTTTCATTTTGCCTCAGATACATACAAATCCACTCAGAAAAAGTCGAAGTACACACTTAGATCGGAAAGAAGAAGACGATTTAACTAATTAGCTAATGCTCGACGAAATATTAAATTTTGTTGGGCAAGAAGCTGAAATGGAGAGAAATTCTTCCCAACCTGCCAGCAAGTGATAACTCATAAGAGTGGTCAAATTTTGTACTATTTGTTAGTACTTCGAAAAACCAGTTCCTTTATAAGGCGTAGTTGTGTCACTCGCTTTGAACTAGCCGCTTACCAAATATTTTTCGGATTTAGTGTAGCTCTACAGGTAATTATAAGGCAAATTTATGAGGCAAGTTGCAATAGAGCTCTAGCGTCTTTCCCGATTTGAAAAAGGAGTTAAAGCATTTATTTTACGTGTGCAATAATAGCTCTTCGAAAGTAGTAAATTAATGTAGAACTATTCTGAATGAGCTGGTCAAGCGATATACCAAGAATATTGTCTTAGTCACACAGCCATTCCTGGAAATTGTATCGCGGATAAGTTCGCTAGCTGGTCTCAAATCAGTCAATTGTGCCCAGTATGTGGGCATCCTTTTATCCTCAACCATGCTCTAGATTAGGTCGGTCTCCATTCACCGCACAGGCCAACAATAGATGGACCTCAGAAGAAACTAGGTACTAGACAGTTCTGGCCTAGAATAGGTGGAAACACTTCTAGATCCCTTGTGTATCTCGACCAGCGGGCACTGCCTAATAGTGGGAAGTGTTTGGGGTTTCCCTCTAATGACTTCTGGCCTAGCTGCAAAAGCTCTTGATAAGGCGTGCAATCGCTGTATACATTTTTACTTCTTTGGATATCTGGCAGAAATAGAACTCGCAATCATCCGTACTAATTAATCGTTTATTAAAGAGACGAAGTGACTCCGCCATATTAGGGAACTTAAGTCCACACAGGTAGTATCGCAATAGGCCTCTAGGCCTAGGTAAACCTGTTCTCAAAACCCTCATGAAGCATGGCAACCATTGTAACTTAATGTACTTGACGTGTAAAGTAGACCTTATCACCAATGGCGGCAGCTTTATGACATGAACAGGAGTTATACGTATCTTAGCGGGGGAGCTTTTTCACGGCAGAAATACACTCGGAGGTTTGCATTTCCTGCCACGGGGTGACCGCTAAAACTATTTTTATCAATTAGTGTTTCACCCATCAACCCACCCGGCTGCGTAGGACCCGATATACCAATAAAATGCTTTTTTGTGTGAAAAGAAACCACTTTATGTACCACCCTGTTGGTGTCACAAAGTGGTTAAATACACAGATGTTCGCTTAAGACGCACTGACAACGTTATGAGTTCAAAGAAAGAGTACGAGACAGAATGTTACAGAAAAAATGCTTTCATCCAGTCAGTGTTCTTTAGAAATTCTACTCTATAGAAATTAGATTTGCATTTTCGTAGAGCTGCAGAAGCTCTATGGGCGATGAAGTAAAATAAATGATTTCGCATCTCCTCCGTAATTCTACGACTCTGCGAGTAATTAAATCTCGAAAATGTGAGCTTTTATTTGCAAATAAAAAATTAAGTAGCAAAAAAATTAGAGCGCTTATATGATGACACTCACTAGGAATGCTCAAAAGAAGGAATAAGTTCTACATGCGGGGTTTTCTTGGCCTAAATGCGTGATTACCTACCTACCTTCCTATAACTATCCCTTCACAATTCACACCTTTTGAAATTGCTTGCTTGTAAACTTTCTAAATTTTTATTTTCGCATTTTATACTCACAGAAATCTGCTGGGTTATGATATGTTGGGCACTCCAAACCGATCGTTTTCAGAAAGTTAATTGTATTCAGCGGCGTTCCCTGATACGTACAATACCCTTGACTCAGCACATAAATTTGGTTAAATAAACTGTAAATATGTGACGAAGGCTGGTGTATAGTGCAAACGATTGTACGGCCTTCATTGGCCAGTGTTTGCAGTAGCTGTATGGTATCGGCAGAAGATGAGCTGTCCAAGCCGCTGAAAGTAAAAAAATTAGAGAAAGAAAAAATTTAGAATGCAATAAAATAAAATATAGACTATTGTATATATTTAAGTATGGAAAAAGTGTGACTGATATTAAATAAATAGCATTAGGGTATTACGTTGTTGGTTCATCCAAAAATAGCACAGCTGGGTTATCAATTAATTCTAATGCAATTGATAAACGTTTTTTCTGGCCTCCAGACAAATTTCCAGCGCGAGTATATTTAGATTGTGATAGCCTCAGGGTGTCCAATAAATGTTCGATCTGAAAATGGGCATAAATAATAAAATTAGCTGCAGAATGTAAATGTTTCTAAACTAGTGGATAACTGAGAAGTAATGCGACCCAGAAAATTTTTCTTTTATCTTTTTTAATAAGAATACATAATTTCTCAGGAAAATTGTATAATTTAAGCCGATCGGAAGGAAGTTGTGAGTATATAACGTCCGTTGCTCCAAGTCGGGTTTCTATACTAACTCGGATTTAATGCATTTTTTGAAGCTTGTTCTTTTTGAAGTCCGTATGCGCCCATCAGAGGGTATATACAGTTAGAATTTTTAAAAAATAATTTTGTGTTTTCTTAATATACATATATTTAAGAATACACACAGAAAGTTTAATATCGTTCCGGTAAATATTTTCAAAGCTGCACGCAAATTTGAAAAGGCGTTTCAGAGTGCTTGAAAGTGTACGGCATTTTTGTCAAAATGGTGTTTTCAAAGTCGGTGACCTACATTACTCAAAAACGGCTAAACCGATTAGTCTCAAATTTGAACAAGAGCTTCTTAAAGATATTTTTAGTAATTAATCGAAGATTTTTTCTCACCAATAAATATATTTTTTTATAAACAATTTAAGGCCGACATTTTGGTCAAACATTTTATTTTGAAAACCACCATATTGTCAAATAAATTTATTGTGCTTATTCCTTAGGTTAATTACTAGATTTAACAGTACTTTATCGAGATCTGTTTGGTTTATTAATTTCAGAGGATCCAGTTCAGAGATATAGTGGTCACCGCAAAACGTCCTTTTTGAGAGGAGCTCCCGGAGATCAGCTGTAGCTCCTTTCCAAATAAGAATTTTTATTAATACTAAGTCTTAAATTACAGTTAAAAGATAAAAAAATATGTGTACATATTTTAAGATCAATAAATTTAAAAGTTTTCTCAGAATAAATTCTAGAAAATTAGCTTTTTTCGGCCTTCTAACTGTATATAACCCCATAATTCAAAATCTACTGAACCAATCCTTTTGAAATTTTTCACAGTACTTTGTCACATAAATCACCAGTTTTTTTACATACTAATCCTACAATAACAAATTAGGTATCCCTTGAAACTTTTTAGTTGTTCTTTTATTATTATTACAATAACAAATCAGCCGACTTTTCCAGCGAGAACCGGTTTTTTGGCTTCCAAGTGCAAAGGAAAATTTAAAAATCTAGGAGAAAAATTATTTCTAGAATACTTGTAGAAACATCTCCTTTAACAAATGTATTTGTATTTTTTTGTTCAAATCGTTCGGTGGCGCAAAATCACTTTTTTCGGAGCGGCTCCGCAGATTTACTGTCATTCGCTTAATTTTCAATATTTTGCCACTTATTCACTCATCATCCTCAACATAAACAATTTTATGGATTCTCCTGCTTTTCAATAAATTCTCTACAACTTTGTTCAGTAACAAAGGGAATTTCCAAATAATTTCCGATCTTATGATAGAACTATCAAAAACATCTGAACCTAAATTCTTATTCCCAAATTTTGGAGGCATAAAGGGTTTTCCAATAACACGTGTCAGGTGTTAAACAGGAGAGATGATTCACGATTTTTTACGGTTATGGAAAATTTCATGAAAAGGATATTGTCCTGTAAGCGTGATCGTGGGGGCCTGATGTTATTTTCCACTATTAACGGCATAGCTTCCTCTTTATAATGCAATAAAAATCCGATCATTTATATTAAAAAATAACATTTTTCCTTGAATATCAAAATAACACCTCTTATTGTAAAACCCTTTATTATATTAGAGTATTTTTTTTTTTGAGAAAAATTAAAGCTGTTGTCCCCATAATTTCACTCTGAATCACTTACCAGTACTTTCTTCTCCTTCATATTCATAGAGGCATTAGATATTTTCAATTGTGCCGCCAGCATCATTGTCTCCTCGACCGTGAACCACGAATGGAAATGATCATCTTGCATTATGTAACAACAAAGTTTGCGAGACTTGGTGGGTGTGTCACCGAAGTTTATTGTACCACTAACGCCACTTTTACTAGAAATACCAACACAAGGGAAATTTAATATGAAAATAATATTTTTTGATGGTATCTAACTTTGCATATTATTGAGAAAATTTTATAAATTTTATATTGCCTGAATAGCTATAGTTAAAATTAAATTTTGTAATTAAAATGAGTCAAAGTAAAAGTGAAATGTGCATATGATAGATCCAAAAGACATTCGTTACTGAGATGTGTATTTAGGTGTTGGGGTGCGTTAATTTTTTAAGCTAATTATCCTGGTGTAAAACTTTTTATCCTCTGACTAATTATATATTTAAAAAAACGGGTATTATGACTATGCAAAAACTCAAAGAAAGAAAGAAGCCTACCATGAAGCATACAAAATATAATATGTTGGTCATCAATTGGGGAAATATTATAGTTCGGCCAGACACTAAAGTTCGTTTCGGTTTCGATTGTACCATTTGCCATTTTCTTGCGTTTAGCGAATCGAAGCGGTCTTAGGTATATCACATAAAACTGGTATAAGTCACTATATTCAATGTTTCCAACTCTATTTTCTGATATTGGGCAAGTTTCATTACTAATTCCGAATAAATGTCTGATTTCAAATAAATGTCATTTTTGGCACAGTATTTTCCATAATGGAAAAAATCAAGTATTGTGCAAAGATAGGAAATTTTTGAACAAATGTTGAATGTCGCCTTTAATTAGTACAGTAGCTGAATTTAAACGTGGTCGTACAAGCCTGAAGACGATACACCGTCAGGACGTCCAAAAACAGCAACAACACCACCAATCGTAAAAAAAGGGACAAAGTATTGAAAAATCATCGAGTGACTGAAAGAGATTAGAAAACGCCGCAGGCATCTCATTGGACAGCGTAAGCAATATTATGACTAAAGCATTGAGTTTATAAAAGCTGTGCGCTAACTGTGGAAAAAAAAACACATTCGAATGCGACCATCTCAGCAACATTTAGAGCGTTTTCGAGTGATAAAGAGGATTTGTGCATCGATTCAACACTATGAATGAACCTTGGATCTATCACCGTGAGTCTAAATGAAAACATGAGGCTAAAGAGTGGTGTGAACCTAGTTCTTCGGCTCTGAAACGAGTTCGTGTCCAAAAACGGCCAAGAAGGTGTGAGTATCAGTTTTTTGCGAGGATACCGAAGGAATTTATGTGGATTACTTGCCAACTGGTAAAACAATAAATTCTGAATATTATTGTAACCTTTTAGACCAACTGAAGGAAAAAATGCGTGGAAAAGACCCAGTTTGCAAAATAAAGAAATTCTTTTTCCAACAGGACAATACACGGAGTCACAAGAGCATTTTGACAACAACTAAAATCCATGCATTAAAGTTCGAATTGTTTGAGCATCCACCGTATGCACCCGATTTGGACCCTAGCGACTACCATCAGTTTCCAGAACTAAAAAACTGCGTGCGTCAAAAACGTTTTTCATGAAATGATGAGGTCATAACAACTGTGGAAGCGTATTTTGCAGGCCTTGCAGATTCTCACTTCAGTGATGGAATTTATGAATTGAAACAAGTGGATTGATGTTCAGGGAGACTACACTGAATAATAAAGTGTATATAAATCCATAAACCTAAGTTTTCCTGCATCGAACCGCAAACCTTATTGAACAACCTAGTATTTAATGGTATCTATTATTTATAAAACGACTTGATTTTCATGCTCTTTGTTATAAATAAAATAAATGAAATTCTCCACAAATGCTAACATTTTTTCATATGTATTTTTATTCATAAAAGTTCCATCTTCAATCGATTGCAAAAAAAATTGTTCACCTAATGTCATATACTACGCAGAGAACGTTGATGTATAGAGAAGTTTCAATGACAGGAACGTATCGAATTTTGAAGGGTACTCGTTTTGCACGCGGAGTTCACCACGGACATATAATATTTTCCACTAAAAGTTAACAGAAATATACTCAACTGGTTAAGCAGCAGTTGAGCAAAATTCGTTTGCATGAAGGAAGAAAGAATATTAACGCTGTAGGCTAGCTACAGGCACTTTATCATAGAAAACAAATATGCTAAGTTCAAAAGTGACTTAGAAAGAGCAAACTATCCAAAAAAAATATATATGTATATTATGTCTGTCTAAGGCATCTTCTGTAAGAAAACTTTGTTGAATTCCCTGCAACCAAACCAAATCCTTCATAGAGAATTGATTAATTACCAGGCACACATTAACGTTCTCTGTACGACGTTTTGAAGGTAAAAATATATGAGTTTCACATTAATATAAACCTTTACTGATTGTTACGTGAACCATCTTTTATAAATGATATCACATTAAGCTTCTTCTATCAACTTTAAAGAATTAAAAATGTAAAAACCTAATTAACATTTACGATAGGATCTTTCATTAGGAGCTCATTCATGCGTGCATAATTTTACTATAAATATTAATGGTTTTAAAATTATGTTTATAGCCAAACTTACGTGAGACCTGTTAAAATATTCATCAAACTCGATTTACCCGCCCCTGAGGGGCCCATAATAGCAGTCAATTGGCCAGAGCGGAAAGTACCAGAAATTGCTTTCAATACGGTTTTTTTCGCTGAAAAAAAAGAAATAAACAAACAAATACATATTAGTACAAGAATAATACAAAAAAATGTAACACGTGCTAAAGCTCAAAGCAAATATTTATTTTTAAGGTCGTTTAAAATGGTAGCGAATTTTTTCAAATTTAACACTAGCTATAAATAGTAGTAAGAGATGCGAAAAGTGCTTCAAATTCCAAAAACGTCACTTCAGCGCAAAAGTGTTTATTACTTTAATACATAAACCAAATTTTGTTTTGTTTTTTGGTTTTGTTTTTTGATGACCAAATTCGTAAAACATATTTATGTGCTATTACCATTTAGATACTAAATATTATATATGGATTTCCATATGGAAACTACCCTGCTGAAAATCCGCCTAAACCGCACTAGTTCCTTTTTATTTATTAAGACAATAACTATAATATCAGTAGATTCTTATAGGCTAAGTGGACATATTTTAAGGTTAATAGCAATTAAAAAAGGAAGTACAATTAAACTATTAATAATAAATACTCAAAAATTTCAATGGGCGATCTTTTGAATATGAAAAATCTAGCTCAACAAGTTTAGAGATTTTATTAAACTCAATTAAGGTTCTAGTAATAGGAGCATAAAGAGATTTTGAGAGACCAACAATGACGAACTCTGAACTACAAAGAGCTTTGGCCGGAATATTAAAAACAAAAACAAAACAAAATCCTTTCAAGAAGCATCGGATAGTCAACAGCACCACGGATCAAATCAAAAGTGAAAGACAAAGATAGGATTTTTAGTAATAGTAATATAACTAGTTGGCATTCCTACTTCTAAGTATATATAATATATAATCCTAAGCAAATGATAAGTTTTACATGGTAATTTCACCGAAAGTGTAAACTACATCGCCAGTTCCGCAAGTTCCGAACTAAATAGTGTTTCAAAAGTGACGCCTGGATGTCAGTAATGAATAATTTCTAGACGGTACCTTTGTTTTATGTCATCTTTGGTATTTGTCAAATAGACAGATGCATAATTTTGCACGAAACAACAATGCGTAAAATCTATGGAAACTTATTATGAAAATAATCCAGTTTTAAGAACAACATATCGCAAAATTCGTGATTTTTTTGGAGGAAATAATCATCCGAATGAGTCGACAATTCAAAAGTTGGTGAATAGATTTCAAGAAAGTGGTTCTATCGAGGATAGAAAAATGGGTGACAGACCAAAAAACTCGACGTTCTGTTGATGATATTGCTGCTATAGTGTAGCTGAACAACCTCCAACAACCTCAACATCGATACCTCGACGTGCTCAACAATTAGGCTGTCATGAGTCGATTGTTTGGCAAATTTTGCCTGTAAATGTGCTTATGGGGAACATTTAAAACATGTAATTTCTCACATATAATTGTTAAAAGCCCTATTTTGCTTGAAAATAGTGAAACGTGAGAGAATCTACATTTTTACATATTTTATGCTGCATTAAACAACATCTATTTTAAAACAATATCTAGACTCGTCTTTTGAAAGACCATTTATAAGATGTCCATATGTATTGTATACAAGATGAGATCCTCTGCTAAGACCCTAATGTGGCCAGAATGGAATGGGAGACAGCTACTTGTCTCAGAAAAGAATTCAGCTGGGCAGAAAAAAATTATCAATTGGGATGGCAGGAATAGCCAAGAAAATTATCGAGAAACATATGAAAAGGCTAAGAGTCTCACACAACGACTTCTGCAGGAATTGCTGGAACGAAGTGTCAGAAATCTTAAGGCATCTAATTTACAAATAGTCTACGATCTGGAGAAAGAGTGCAAAATTCATAGATTTAAATTTTTTAAGGAGTTGAGTGATATAACTGAGTTGGGGATGCGACATTTGCTCAGATTAATCGACTCCATTTGTGTGGCGTCACAATGAGGCCAAGCATAGATCTACATATGGATGTGCCTGCATAGCCCATCAGCAGGCACTTCAATCTATCCTGTTTGAACGAAACAAAACTGTAACCCAACTCGTGCTGCGACCGCTATCGCAGAGTATACGAGTAGACGATTTTACGTTCTATTCTTGGAACAGGCATAATATTTTTCACTATTTTTTTACAATATGTATGTATTTGGTATTTAATAATATACAATTTCAGTAAAATGTAAATATGGCACAATAACTTCCATTTACGAAAAGACCACATTAGCTTCCAGTCCGACTGAATCATAATTCGTAATGTGCGAGAAGTGGGATTTTTTTTTTGTGTTTCGTCACGACACGTGGCATGAGTAATAAGTGTTTCGCATGCGGCTATAAACCCCAGTTGTTTCACTAGTTCAGGTTTTCTTTGGAGGGTACATCTCGTATGTTGGTATGTATGTTCGCACTTGGAAATTAATATTCCGATTGCAGTGGCTAATCAGGCCTTGGTGTATAACGAATTCGAACGAAATCGAATTTTGCGCGCTATTTGCCTTCAACTTGAAATCCAGTTTAGTTAGTTAGCAAGAGTGTAATATGTTAAAGAGGTTGTTGAAGAAATTCAACGGAATCATAAAATGTATTATATTTTAAGCCTTCCGCCAAAATATTTCGGGAAAATAGTAAGATGTACGTGAGCTGAACCGATTTATTTCAGTCTATTTGTTTATATAAATAGTACATAGTAAGACTAAGGTCTTTTAATAGTACTTCAACAATATTATAAACAACTGGAATATTTTTAACATAAAAGTTTCTTAATCTAAATTTTACACCAGTTCATTTACGAATCAATCCAATATATTTAACTTAACTATAATAATAAGAAGAAAAGAAGCAATAGGAAAAGAAAAGAAGGATTTAGAAAAGAAAGAAGAAAAGTAGTAATTAGAGAATGTAGAGAGAAATTTAATGCAATCAAACACTTTTAAAGTAATTATAGACTTGTGCCCTGAAGTTAAATCTGTTAAGTCAGCCGTCACAGTGTCGGGTAATGAGTTCCACATTTTAACAGCGTTAATGAAAAATAATCTAGATGATGGTAGGTAATTAAATTTTGGAACGATGAATTTGTTGTGTCTGCGAGACCTTACTGGTATCAACTTCTCTGTCAGATAGGGAGGAGACTTGAATAATGTAAGTTTGCACAAAAATATGCAATTTCTAGCAGGCAAATAACTATTAAGGCAACAGCCCAGTAACCTTGATCGCCATGCAGAGATATGGTCATACCTGCCAATCCCATATACATACCGCGTGGCGTTATTAAATGCCACATTAAGTTTATGGCAAGATGTGTAGTCGAGTTTGCTGTATACCACCTCAGAATACGTAATGAGAGGCATAATTAGCTGGAGAACTAATTTGTTTTCTCTGGCGTGAATGTTGCAGAGACTCTCAGCTTACGCAATGCAGCATGAAAATACTTCCAAATGTCTTCAATACCTACTTTAACCAAAGTAGCCTAGTTAGGGAAACTTGAAAGAAAGAAAACTTTAAACGAGTTTTGGGGATTTATTTTCAAAACATCGAATTTTGGTTTTCTACTTTCCTATAACGCATAATACTTCCTAAATACAGTGGCCAAATTTCCAGAAAATCAGAGAAAAACTTACGGAGATATTTGGCTTTAACCACAGAATTTGTGCAACTGTGAAAGACGTTTGAGATCATTCTGAGCGTTTTCGACTGGTACCTTTGAAGTATTTCGACGATGAATTAGCTGCAGTGCCCAAAGTTGAATGCCATATGTCCATATCGGTTTCAAGATAACTGAGTCAAGTAAGAGCTTACTTTCAAGAGAAACTTGAGAATTTCAATGTAGTAATCAATATAGGCTTCTGAGTTTTATTCCTAGAGCCTTCCGTTAGATGAAAATATGGGGTTTCCATGTAAGTTTGCTATCAGATACACGCCGTGATATTTCAAGCCGTTAGTTTGGGGGATAACTGTGTTATTGAGCTTAACGGTTTTTCGATTTAGTGTAAAATTGACTTGGGAATATTTTCTCTCATTTGGCTTAATTCGCCACTTTTCGACCGATGAGTTATTTTATTCTGAGTCCTCTCTCTGGTTTTTGAGAGGCCACATGGGGGTGGGAGTCAATTGTGAGTACGACAGTGTCATCTGCAAACGTTCAGACTATTGTTTCTTCAGAAGCTGGTAGAACGTATGTGTATAGAAAGTATAGGATGGGACTCATAATACTGCCTGGGGTACACCAATTGTACTTTTACATAGTGCAGAATCTTCTTCGCCTTGTTTGACAAAGAAATATCGATTTTCGAGGTAGAACTTAATAAATATGTAATAGTTTATTGGTAGAGTGCATTTTACTTTCTAGAGTAAACCGTCATGCCAAGCGCGGTCAAAGGCTTGAGATATTCGAGAAAAGCCGCTGTGCAACATTTTTTTTTGTTGTTCTAATGCTTTGTGTCTATGGACTTGTTCGATGGTACTATGTTTTTCCCCGAAACCGAATTGGTGATTTGGGTTTATATTTCGGTGTTCAATTATAGGCTTCTTCTTTTGAAGAAGAGGGATTTCATTTCTTTAGAGGCAATAGGCAATAGGCTGGTGGGCCGATATGAATCGACTTGTTTGAGTGTGTTTGTAAGTAACATTCGGATGAGCCAAAAATATCTTATGTTTTTATGATATTCTATTGTTATTCTATTCTATGCTGTTCTATGTTTTTTTATTTAATATTTAACCATTTCGTCAAAGGTATGCAAATTACCATTAAATCCCAATTAGAAAAAATGCACAATCTCGTTATATCAGGTCAGTCCATAAGTTCGGGCGTATTTTACCCATAATTTCACTTTTGTACGATTTTTGCGAACAAAAAGTTATTCGCGGAATATAACGGAACTATTTATATTTCCTTTGATATATTGTGCATTCAACAAGTGATTTTAATCGCGGATAGAAGCACGTGTTGTTAAAAAACAAAATGGAATCTTCGAACGCGTATAAGAGGCATATTTTGTATTTTTTTTATAAATGTGGTAAAAATGCAACAACTGCTGCTACAGAAATAAACACTGTTCACGGAGAGAACACCGTGAGTGTAAGGACTGCGCAAAAGTGGTTTTCAAAATTCCGAAGTGGTAACTGCGACGTGGAGGATGCCCGCGCGCTGGTCGTCCTGAAGTCTTTAACTCCGACGACTTGCTCGAATTCGTGGAAGCTGAGCCAAATTTGACAGTCGATATGATAGCTCAGAGGTTAAATTCATCGCATGGAACAGTTCACAGGCACCTGGTTTCAAAGCTGGGAAAATCGGTTCCGCATATACTTTCCGTCGCCAACCTTCAGCAGAGAGGGAATGTGAGTTCTCAGCTGCTGGAACGACTTCAAAATGAAAGTTTTTTGCACCATATCGATACTGGTAATGAAAAATGGGTCCTTTACAATAATCCTGTTCGCAAACGCCAATGCTTAGATAAAGATGAAACACCAGAAGCGACCCATAGAGATGGCCTTCACCCCAAAAAGATTATCCTTAGTCTATTTGGTGGGATATGGCCGGTATTGTTTATTATGAACTTCTGGAACCAAACCAGACGATAACTGCTGATTATTATTCCCATCAGCTATCAAACCTGAATGAGGCACTTAACAAAAATCGACCGTCTTTAGTGGATAGACGCAAAGTTTTGTTTCACCACGACAACGCAAGACCTCATACCACAAGGCAAACATTAGGCAAGCTGAACGAGCTCGGATGGGCAGCACGACCGTCGGTTCTACGTAACCGGAACGACCCGGATTCATATCCGGCCAAGGACTGTCACTTCAGCAGCATTCCTCGTATATGCACGGGGAATGTTTATGCTGCTACAACAACAACAACAGCTCGGATGGGAGCTAATGCCGCATCCACCATACTCTCCGGATATTGCACTTTGTGATTATCACCTTTTCCGTGGACTTCAATCTCATATGAGTAACAAGAACTACTCCTCAAAAGAAGCTATAAAAAGAGATATCGAAGCGTATTTGGGCTCCAAGGACAAACAATTTTTTTAGCAGGCAATTAAAAATTTGCCTAAACGTTGGGAAGACATTGTAAATAATGAAGGAAAATATATTATTCATTAATAAATACTTTAAACATATTTTTTATTAATTTTAAAACCACCTTTAAAAAACGCACGAACTTATGGCTGACCTGATAATATTACATTTCCACCGAAGCCAAGCATTGGGTTTGCAAGTTTTGGGTTAAAATGTGTACCAACCCAACACGAACACGCTGTGAACGATGCATGTGGGGGTATGGGGTTTGATAGGTGTTTGCACTTAAACACACCAACCGAGGAGAAAAAACCGGAGGAAACTTTACATAATTTTTTAATAAAATGTTTACGGATCGATATTAATTAGTCTCCTCTTATCTCACGAATGTCAAAAAATGATGATAATTTTAAAAATTTTGGAGGATTTAGGGAACCCAAGTACATATATATTACTAGCAAACCCGGCCCGCTTCGCTGGGCACACTAAAATAGAATAGATATGGTTTTCATATTATTTATTTCTTTATTATTTATTCAAGCGCTTTGGCATAAACAATATTTTTTGTTTTTCTATTTATTTTTGAGTAAATATAAAATATATTTTTGAAAATCAGGAAAAAAGAAGATTGTTTTTAAATTTCAAATCAACGCAAATGAATAACTAAGAAACAATCGTCTTTTTTCCTGATCATCCATGAATTTTTCGTTTCAATTTATATGTTTTATTAAGCATTGGAGCTTTTTTAACCATTATCCATTTATATTTTTCAAAAAAAAAACGGAAAAAATTTTTTTTTCCACGAACATATAATTTCATTTGAACATTCGGATTTCACATTAAATTCTCAAATTTCGTAAAAAATTATTCACTGTTCCAAAATCCACTCCAAAAAAATTCACAAACAATTTTTACACTTTGCACTATGTACGTCTTCTCCTTATGGCGTCCAAATCAGAAAGAAATATTGACACATTGTAACTCACACTGTCAATTTGACAGCTCTGTTCCGCCCCAAGCGTTAAAAAAGTAAACGACATTATGGCTGATTCAAAAGAACGCTGTACCCGTTGCCAGTGTTCCGAATTACAACCAAACTTTACGAAACCCATTTTCAATACTTACTTCACAATGTGCGTAAGTTTGGTTTAATTCGGTGCAAAGACACGGCGGGTCCACGTTTTCGCATATATTTCGAGACCCTAGTCATCAATAGGTATGAAAATGACCCCTATTAAAGCACTTATCAACAGCTTTCATTTGATACCCATATTGTACATAAACAACCAAGGGTTACCCGGGTCCACGTTTGCACCTATATCTCGAGACCCTATCTACCAATAGGTATCCAAACTATACGGAAACCATCTTCAATACCTACTTAACAATGTGTGTAAGTTTGGTTTAATTCGGTGCAAAGACACAGCGGGTCCACGTTTTGGCATATATTTCGAGACCCTAGTCATCAATAGGTATGAAAATTACCCCGTATTAACTGATCGCGAAGCTCCAGATGGAATCTCTTCCCAATGTCCAAGAAGAAATTAGAAGCCCTTGTTGAAAATACGCGCGGTGGGCTTAAAAGTGAACGCAAAAAGAAAACCTTTGCGCATGGAGACACCGGTGGAAGAACCTTTAACCATTCGGATGAATCACAACGCTGAGTCGATCGCTGATGTCGAGCAGTTCACCTATTTGTGCCGAGTGATAGCGAAGGACGGAGGTGCAGACGCAGATGTTGAAAGCGCGTGCAGCTTTCTTCATATTGGAAAATATTTGAGGATTCAATCTTCTATCCCGAAAGACTAGGCTCAGAATTTTCTATACAAGCATTAAACCTGTGCTCCTGTATGCATCAGAAACTTGCAAACGAGAAATAGCAAATTGCAAGCTTTCGCAAAAACAAAGGCCTCCGAAAAATCTGACGGATTTTCTGGCCAGTTACCATCAGAAACAAGAACTTTCACGCTCTCATAAACCACATATTCACTAATCTGGAAATCAAAAAAGCGGATTTCGAGCTCGATTGACCACACGTTACGTAAAAAAACAACAATATAGCAACAATGGCTTTTAAATGGAATCCACAAAGGAAAAGAGGTCATGGTCGCCCAAAGATGGCGTGGGGGAGGATGGTGCACACTGAAAGCGGGCAATTAGATTCCTGGAATCAAATTAGGAACTATGCGTTTGATAGAAGCCGTTGTAAGAGCGTAGTTTCCCCCCTATGCCCCTTCTAAGTTTATGCATTCATTTTTGAATTCTAACTGTTTGTGTACTTTTAAGATGTTCCAATGAATAAATAATAATAACTACGATTAGTGGATGCGCGTGCTAAAATATCGTAAAATCATTTTTTAATTAGATATTTATATAATTGGCGCGTAGACCCTTTTCGGGTGTTTGGCCGAGCTCCTCCTCCTATTTGTGGTGTGCGTCTTGATGTTGTTCCACAAATGGAGGGACCTACAGTTTCAAGCCGACTCCGAACGGCAGATATTTTTATGAGGAGCTTTTTCATGGCAGAAATACACTCGGAGGTTTGCCATTGCCTACCGAGGGGTGACCGCTATTAGAAAAATGTTTTTCTTAATTTGGTGTTTCACTGAGATTCGAACCTACGTTCTCTCTGTGAAATCCGAATGGTAGTCAACGCACCAACCCATTCGGCTACGGCGGCCAGTCTAATCATATAACTGACATTTTCCATTTTTAATTGATAATTAGTCACATGTGCATATGTATGACGCTGAAATTCACACCTACTACTACGAGTATACGTACATATACATACAAATAGATTACGTATTAGATTGCTCAGCATCATTGTCACGTTTATTAGCTTACTTCCCGAACGTGACTTGACTTCTAACTGAAGTCCACTTGAGCGATTATTTTGATGTGTTTCTTGTTATGTTTAAATAGAACAGTAGAAGCGGGCAGTGAACGGGCAAAAGGCAAATGACCAGCGTTAACCTACAAGCGCTTACAAACGTACATATATATATATATATGGATGTATGTATGTACGTAAATATTAGTTGGAAGGAATAAACAAATTTCAACACGCGCCTGGGAAAATAAACATTCTCCACTGTTTTTACTTTCATAGAATAATAACTAGTTACTAACAGTGAGTGCCACTTGCGGAAATTTCACAGAACTTATTTTAATTTCAAAAACTCTGTTTGTCTTATTCATCAGTTTTTCTTATCTAACCCATGGACTGAAGACTCCCAGGCCTAACACATAGATGACACTAGTTTTATTGCATTCACCCATTTTTCAGTTAGTATCTACTTTTTTATTTACAAAGCAATGGAACAAACAGAATTTCGTGTTTTAATTTTACACTGCTTTTTGGTGGGGAAAAATACCGTTCAAGCGAGGCAATGGCTTGAAAAGTGATATGGGGACTCGGCTCCATCAAAAACAACAATAAAACGATGGTTTGCTGACTTCAAACGCGGTCGTAGAGACATCGACTATCCGATGATGCACAACACAGTGGGCGTCTAAATGAGGCGGTAACACCAGTAAACATCAAAAAAATCCACAAAATCGTTTGGAATGATTGAAAAGTGAAATTGCGTGACATCGTAAAGATATCGAAAGAACATGCCTGCTTTATATTGCATGAGCATTTGACTATGAAAGCTTTGATCAAGGTTGGTGCCTCGTTTTCTCAATGTTTTGTATCATCCAGACAATGCACCGTGTCACAAGTCAATCAAACCAAGGGCAAAACTACAGGGATTGAACTTCGAATTGCTCCCACATCCACCGTGTTCGCCAGATTTGGCTCCCAGCGACGTACAAAATGCAAATGCAGACGTACAAAAAAGCTCGCCGGTAAAAAATTTCCCTCGAATGAAGAGGCTATCGCTGAAACTGAGGGAATTTTGAGGCGAAAGATAAAGAGTATTACAAAAGTGGTATTGAAATGTTAGAGTGGCGCTGGAATGATTGCGTTGTTCTTAATGACAATTACGTTGATGAATAAAGCTAATTTTGAACAAAAAAGGTTTTTTTGTTAGGACGGGACTTTTCAGCCTTTTAGTAAATCTATGCAAAAATATATGCAGTTCCTTTCGGCAGGCCAAACACCTAACAGAAGTGCCAATTCTTTATTTTTATTTATTAATTCCTCTTAAATGAAAAAGAATAATTTGACGAGTCTACAAATAAAAAAGATATAAAGCGAGAATAGAAGATATAAAGCGAGAATTTATAGAAGACTGCGTAGCACAGTTTAAGTTGGCATATATTTTTGGCTGCGGCCAAAACTAGTAAAGGATTTCGATGAAATTTTGTACGTGAACTATTGTTACTCAGGAAAGAAGAAATACGAAATATGATTAGCTCACTACCAAGTCACCCCCCAAGTGGACGGAAATGTTAAAAGTTATCTAAATTTGACAAACTTTAACTGACATTTGTTATGAGATTTGAAATTGAAGTGTTCTTCAATTTAAACTTCATTTCGTTTAAAAATGTGGCTTTATTACTTTAATAGTGAATGACATTTTATGAATATGTGATAAGAAAAGGTTAAATCGTTCACATTTCACTAAATTCGATATATTATAGGTCTGGCAGCACTTTTCTCACTTATTGAAATATACAGTGATGGACAAAAGTCTACATACACCCTCTTATCTCGTTGGCTTGAAAGTCTAAAAAGTTTGTTGGAAATTGTGTTGATACAGTTTTATTTAAAACCTTTTTGGTATTAGAAAAAACTAAAAAAAATACATTCCTTAACATAAGATAACAAAGTTAATTGGGGAAAGGCAAAAGACAACGTTGCCAAAATAGGGGGTGTAGTAAATTCGAGTCCAATGTCAAGTCAGTTGTTTTATACGGGTGCGTGACTTGGAACGTGTCTTTGCATGACATACATGACCTACAAGTTTTTATCAACCGAAGCCTTCGTCATTGTCTCCAATAACAATTTCTGGGTTATGACAAAACAAATGCCTGTCCAGTTTGAAATTCGGCGCCGGAAATAGAAATGGATTGGCCATACTTTATGGAAATCCAATGGAGACATCACCAAAACAGCTTTAAACTGGAAGTCGCAAGGGAGTCGCAGATGTGGCAGACCATCGAAGACGTGGAGGCGACTAGTCGAAGAAGAAAGCAGAAGAAAAGCAGGCCGCTCTTGGCGTGAAGTGAAATTCCTAGCGTTAAACAAATCTAATTTTAAATTGTTTATTGGGGCGCTATGTTCCACCTAAGAACGACCAAAAATATACATATATGTTAGGGTGTCCCAGGCTACAAGGGGGAATTTTTTTTTCGGAATTTCAATACGCATACCCTTTATTTTTTTTCCATTTGACTCTAAAAACTTAAATATAAAATATTATTGAGATCGGATGTCATTAACCCGTGCCGACTTGATGTCAAACTTTAAGATTAAAAGTTAGTATGAAAGCTATAGGCTCACAATAGAGAAAAGTTTAATTGAATTTTTAGATTAAGTAAATAAGTAAAAATAAAACACATATTTCGTATTTATTTTCTTTTTATTATAAAAAGGACATCAATCATCGAATTTCCAAAGTTTGCTTTTTATAGTCGGGATATACCTGTCTGTGTTCTTGTACGCAACGTAATAAAAATAATAGTCTTGCATTAACTTAACCGCTCTTTCTGCCGTATCATTAACTGCTTTCGGTCCTAGCAGCTTCCTTTTAGCCTGCAGAAACGAATCATCATTTGACCACGAAGAGGGGCACTTGTTCAGAAAACTGTCGTCAATCTGGAGTCGATTAAACAGGAACTTGCTTTCGACAGAGACGAAGTCATTAATGTTTTTCTCTGAAATTAAAACAGATAGATCAGTTATCAAATATACCTATTAGCAAACTTAGTAAAAGAACAAAATCAAAGCTTAATTAACGTACCAAAAAGTTCTTCCACAGAGTTCTTCTTTGGATGCAATGTAACGTTTATTGTGGACTGTTGGGTTTTCTCTAGTTAAGTTAACAATCACTTTTTCTTTAGTTTCTAGACCGACATCATCATCAAATAAAGCCAGAATAGATAATTCATCTGTCAAATACCACAAATGCTGGCAAAACTTCTGCAAAGCTGCTTTTGAAATGCTTTTGTCTATTGTTTCTTAATTTTTCAGGGCCTTCAAAAAACACAAATCCTGATACGGCGCCTTTACTGCCAAAATACATTGGAGCCAGGGTTTTACGTAGGATGTCACGTTGAACAGACATACGTCCAACAGAGCTGCCTTATCCTTGTTTGAAATTCTGAATTGAGAGCTAAGTAACGATATTTTTAATAAATAAATGGCTCTCGCCATCCATCAAGCCTGGTGCATAGCACCTGGAGGCCGAATCTTAAATTCCTTCGCTGAATCTCCGCCATGAAATATAATTAAAAGCTCAATTAATTCGCGATAGTCATCTCTAACGATTTCTTTGGTTAATTCAGTTTTGTACAATTTTAGCAGTTTGTCAATTTCCGAAACATTAAAACAAGATAGCTTTTCTGTACAGCTTTGTATTTTCTCGGGATCGCCTTTAAGTACTAATTCGTAAACGTGATGACGGCAAGCAAAAATAAGCACTTGTCTACCCAGTTTTTTTCGAGAAGCACACATGCTCCATTTGTGCGGCCTGTGTTAGAAGCAGTAGTATCAGAACAGAGAATCTGTACTTTGTCTTCAAGATTCCAGTTCATAATAGCATCCCAAACTGCGTCTGCCTGTTCCCTTCCTGTCGAGCTATCCAATTTCGGAACAGCAATAATTTGTTCTTTATTATCGTATGTAATAATTACCGGTAGGCGTTCTTGTTTACTTTTACGTGAATCTAGAGCTGGCAACAGTTTTCCGTCCCACTGGACAGTTACCGCGCCCGGGACCTTGTTTTGAAAATCAATTTTTATAGATTCAGCCCGTTCTTTTCGCATTTCCGTACGAACTCTATGGATGGAGGTCTTGCTTATAGGGAATTCATCCGTATTGAGCCCCAGAGCCTCAATAGTAGCTTCAATTATAAAGACAGAATCCCTCACACTTAACTGACATCTGTCTAATGCGGCAAATAACTTGGGAGTTATGATATTTTTCCGCATAGAAGTTTTATCGGGCTGAGAGGAGGCTTCTCTTGCGCTGGGCCTATTTTCTTCTAAATCTATTATTTCAGAATCAGAAGATGACTTTTCTAGTGGTGGTTCGCAAGATGATGTTGATGGTGCTAAGGTGATAAATATTTAGCACGTCGCTCTTCCTCCTCGATGATTCGAAGGCGCGTCCTTTCCTCTTTGTACTTTCATCGACACTTAAGTTCACTTCACGAATATTATAGAACAAAACTGCCAGTACTTGCCCGTTAGAGAGAAGTTTAGAACCGGTGATTTGATGTTTTACATCCCCTATTAAAAATATCTCCTTTTTGGAACTTCGTAACTCCACTAACATGTTGACTACACGAAAAAACCCCGATTACTAATAAAACAAAAAAGTAATTACTCGCAATCAATCCGACAGTTCACGCGCGCTGTACTGTACAAGTACCGACAGGTTTCGGCGCAACTCGGCACGGGTTGCCGTGATTCTAAATAGACGAAACTTTATTTTTAGATGTTTTGAGGCCATTCAAACAAAATAAGAGGGTATGCGTTAAAAAAAAACACTTTAATTTTTTTGGGACACTCTAATATATGTATACTTTTGTTTATCACTGTATGTCTAATTTTCACAGTACCTACATAAATAAAAAATGCTGAAATTATAATACCAAGTTGCGAAATTCTTAAAATTAAGCCTACTAGTGGATTAAAAAAATATTTTTAGTTTTTTTATTGGTGTATTTTTTGGAGAGTGTGTTTTTAAGGGTGTGGAGAGTCCTTTGAGGGAGGATGTCAAGTACTTAGGGCTCATATTGAGTAGGAAACTCACATAGAAACCTAATATTGTGGAAAGAGTAAAGAAGGCAAAAAAAACAGTCGGTAGTAAATGGGGATTAACAACTCGTGTTACACATTGGCTCTATATTTCTGTAGTTTGCCCAATCTTAATATATGGAATACCTGTAAGGGGGCCGTCTGCTCAAAAGGCGGGTCACGCTAAAATCATGAGTATGGTCCACAGAACAGCTTTTTTATGCATCTCTGGTGTTTTAAGGACAACCACGAACAAAGCGCTGGAAGTGCTAATCAACATGCCTGCTCTAAATCTTGTAGAGAAACACGTGGCCGGCGCCTTGGCACTTATACTTAAAAGTATGGCGCTATGGAAAGACCAGTGGTTTGGTCAGGACTATATTTTGCACACTCGGAATAGTCCCAAACAAGACTAGACTATTCTATGCCTAGATATACCTTCGACAGACTCTTCAAGACGAACATGCCATCAAGAAGAGAGTGGCAGACACCACGGCCATGGAGAAGGGGAGAATTAACTTTCGATACAGATGATTCCAAACTAGACGACAAGGTTGGCTAAGGAGTTTTTTTGAAGAAATTAGGACTTGAACTATCTGTTCGACTACTAGACTACTTCAGCGTCTATCATGTCAAAGCCAGGATAGCCAGGCGGTCATTAAATCAATGAATGCGGCCATACTATAATGCACAGGAATGCCGGACAACACTAAATGATGTTAGTGTCGTATTCAAGGTTAGCTTTTTGGGTTTCAGCGCACAGAGGTATTGAGGGGAAATTATAAAGCCGATGAGCTAGCCAGGAAAGGTACTACCCTTCAACTGCTCAGCGATAGAAGTACCATTGGGATGCCAATGAACACAAGCAAATTAATATTAAAGGATAGCATTAAGAGGCCAACAGGGCATGGAGAGATGGCCGCAAATAAATAATAAAAATACAAATAACTGTTTAGCCCTTCAAGAGAGAATATCTCGAAGATTGTGGCTTTATAACCGGTCATTGGCTATTTGGCAGACATTCCTTGAGACTAGGAGTTTTCTCCCATGAATATTGTATAAGTTGTACAGATGAGGAAGAGGAAAAACAGTAGAGCACTTCCTCTGCAATTGCCCAGCCTTAGCTAAAATCAGAGCTGGTTTTCTACGTAAATATTTTTTCAATTCTCTTACGGAAGTGCCTGGCTTGGGGATGGGATTAATCTTGAGCCTCATAAGAGCCACAAAATGATTCCCCGAAGAAAACTATATGAGATTCCCGTGTCACACAGTGGTATCACAACGGACCTGTAAAGTCTAATTGCGTTGGTCGTACAGACCGACTACCAGCATAACCTAACCTTACCTATGTGTTGAGGTGTGCGCCCTTTTTTGTCATTCTATAAAAATATTAATTTTCATTTCATTTCTTAGCGCAAATGAATTGCAATTTAATAAAATAAAAACACTTTTTTTAATTAATCAAAACTAATTTATTTTAGTTTTTTTTATTTTCATATTGACTAATTTGTGCTCTATACTGTGCATGTGAATGCACATACACATATTAAAAATAATTTTATTGTTAATAAAAACGTCGAAAAATTTAAAAAAGTCATCATAAATAAAACAGCAAATGCACTGATCTGTAACGGGCAGTAGCTGACATTTTTGTTATTGCATGCAATTGACCCTACTGATCATTTCAATCAATATTGTCGGCAATAAAAATGATTTATCATTTGCAAAAACGTAACATCTTTTCTTGTATATACATTAGGCCGGGTCGATTTGTGGGGAGGCAAAAAAATCGCCCATTGCTCTGTGAAAATCATATTCTAGGGATCAAAATAAGAAACTTTGCCGAAAGAACCATACCTCTAAAACGAATTCTGATGTCCCCCAATTTGGGTCGAACTTTTTAGTTTCTTTTCTCATGTAAAGGCCAAAAATGGTGATATTTTGAAATGATTGTATGGGGAACCCCCAGGGGAGTTCCAGGGGGTGTGCCACTGGCATGGGTGGATCGGCCGTCCAAAGTTAGTAGGGGTCGGTCATACATTTGAACTCGATTGGAGCACTCTAAATGGGTCAAAGTGGGATTTTTCGTTCGACCCAAATTGGGGGACATCAGAATTCGTTTCAGAGGTATGGTTCCTTCGGCAAAGTTTCTTATTTTGATCCCTAGAATACGATTTTCACAGAGCAATGAGCGATTTTTAAATCGACCCACCCTAATATACATGTATGTGTATATATGAATTGGAAATAAAAAAATGAACTTTAATGTTTTGCAAAAAATACAGAATGACTAATTTTCAAGTTTCAACTTCTTTGGGTAAGGTGGTCATTTTAAATTAACATTTCATACAATTTTTTTTGCAAAATATGAGAGCCACGTATTTTTTTTGTACCCATCAAAGAATCTACAATTAATGATATATGTATGTATATGGTTAACTCTGCTTATTTCAAAAAAATTTGTGAAAAATTATGTTGACTCATTCTGACTGTTTCCGTAGTAAATTGGTATCCAATAGGGGCACTTACTTATCAAATCGGTATCCCTGTAGGATGAACCGTCGGACTTGAGGTGTTTTTAGTGGCGTTAAAGTCCCAAGTTGACTAAGGTTTTCAAAAACAAAAAGGGTTGATATGGCTGTGATGTTGTTTTGGTGGAGTCTGTCAAATCTGTTGTCTATTATTTAGTTACTGATGACAAATCACCGTGGCAAGTAACACGACTGAGCAACACGCGCAAATTATACAAATTTTTTATGAACGATTTGAGGTTGTGATATCTCTCGCGGAGGTGGCGTAAATTGGCCACCAAGATTTTTTTAGAATCCTTTGGAAATCGGCAGGTTTATGATAATCTATGTTAATATCACCAGGTCGTTGCTCAAATTCAGCAGGATATATGCAGCAGTCATTGAAAATCGACCCTTTGAATCACATTGGGCCCTTTTATCAATATCTCACTTGTATTAGTTTATTCAGTAATTATTTAGGTAGCTGTGTTAGCTTGCAATATTACCAAGCTGAAGGAATTTAAAATACCAAAGTGTGACATCCTTAAAATTTGATATGCTAAAGTTAGCCTGCCAGCTGATTCGTATACCAATTAGACCTTAAAAACCTATAAAATGGAAGCATTCTACCCAACCGCATGTATACGAGTCAAGGATAATAGATTACCAGGTTTAGCCAATTTGCTATGGTGAAAAATAAAATCGTGCACGCAATATTGGCAGCCACGGCACCGGGTGCTCGGCAGCAGAATTCTGCCAGTTCATTTCACGCACATTCACCAACACAATCACAGTTTTTTTCGAAAACCCACTGCTGTTATAACCCCGTTTACGTCAGCCAATCAGCTGATTCTTTTAAATTCGCTGAGAGCCGCTTAACGGTCTGATATTGGCCACACCTTCTCAGTTCTTTCCAGCATGCATACGAGTAACTATTAAATAACGAGACAGCCGCTGTATAGCAGAGTACGCAAGCGATAATCGTTAGCGACCTTCCAAATGTCTTAAATCTCACTTCAGTAAACAAATTAGTACGCGTTGACATTTACCTAGTTTTGGTATATTTATTTTCCTAGTACACTCTACTTTTTACTACAATTTTCTGATGAGTAGTCAAAATATTCAGTCTTGATGAATAATCAAAAAAAAACAGTTTTGAAAATTTATGGCGGTCAATTTTTTTGTATTCTCGTTTGGCTTTTGCCTCTCGTACTTGTCTTTCTGGGTGAATTTCTTAAAAGTGTGCAAGGCGCATTCATTAAAGGTGATGGCACCAGACTAACAACAACCAAAGACAATGGAAAAGAAAAAGTTTGCACAGCGGACATGAGTTTGTAGCCACATAGAAGCATACAACGATGGTGCGCATGTTACGGCTTCTTGATACGGGAAAGAAAACAACAAATCAGCTGGTCTGCTGAGACCACCTTTAATAGATTCGTCTTGGGTAGCTTTTTTATGTTTTGATATCTTTTGATTTGTGATATTCGTAATCTGCATCTACTGGTAACGTTAATAGATTCGCCTTGAAAGTATGTAAATGAAATTTAAGAAAATTTAAAAGTTTTGGAAAATCAAGCAAAACATCTTTGACGTCCAAAAATGTTGCCATAATATCAAAATTATCAATGAAATTATATTAATTATGAAATGATATTAAATACAAATATTATAAATTTCAATAACTTTTAAAAATTTTATTACCAAATCCAAAGAAGTTGACTTTGTATTAATAATATTATTAATATTGGCTTAAAAGTTCTTTTTGTAGTGTAAAGTGTAAAATAAATTTAAAAAAAGAATTAATTTACTTTTGAGTACCAACAAATCATTGGTTTCCAAGGGGAAGAAGGTGAGGTTTGGTAAGCCAGGTTGCTTGTCTAAGACAAGAAACTCAGTGACCTTAAGGCATTGTGATACCTGCGTTTGATTTCCATCCCCTAATTAAATCACTTAAACCACTTAGATCGTTTTAAGAAGGTAACTAAAGTAATTCCTCCAGTGAGACATTTTGCAAATTTCCCAGGTCTTCAAAGAAATATTCGCTAAGATATTTGGCATGTTTTTTTGATTTTGTAGCAGTGAATGAAATGTTTTACAACGTCACACCTATAATCGGAGATTTATTAAAAAATGTTGCTAATTATTTTACAATTTGATTGAAGCCTTTTAATTCTGGATTGCGTCTAAATAATGAATCGAAAACACCAATTAAGATTGCTATTTTAGCAGTAGGAATTAGGTGCCAAAGCCTCTTAAGTCTGTACGCATTGCATAAACACGTATTAAAATATATTAGAAGTATTTAAATATGTACATACATGCATACATACATACATATATGGAGAAAATCTTTAATTAGCGTAACTTAAGCGGTTTTAATAATTCAATCCCAGCTAAATACTATCTTAATTGTATGATACTTTCATTAAATTATACAACATTGGAATATATTTTATTAAAATGTTATTCTCTCTGATAAATATTCGATTTAAGTGCACATTGCGAGTACTTATCTAATCGGACTTGTAAGCGCAAGGGAAAGTTACGTTTTTATTGCAAGTATCAAATTCCACATATGTGCATAAATTTGTATCGCAACACACATATACTTGTATGTGTGCACATACAAGCGAGGTGGCGCAAAATTAATCACCCTATCGGAAAATTTTTAATTTATGCAAATGGCGTCGTACGTCAATCATAGTTGACACTTGTTAAGTAGACAGCTGCGGGAAGCGTAAAGACAAAATAAAGATTACAATCAATCAAAATCTTTTTTTTTTCTATTTAGTAGAAAAGTTATTGAAAAACAAAAAAGAATGATTAATTTTCTTGATTGACGCGATAACCCCTCAAGCGATTTTGGCCGAGTTTATCGTTTCTTTCTCGTGCTAACTGGCGCCGGTGGGGCACACCAAATGAAGTTAAGCCTTTCTCCAACTGATCTTTCCGGGCAGAGAAGACGTTTCTCTTCCTCTGCTACCACCAACTGGTATAAATCAATAAAAACCACGTGAAATATTGCATATTTTGTACAATTTGTTCCACCTTGATTCGGTATTAATAAAAAATAACAAAAATTATTCAACACTTTTAATATAAAAACACATTAAAATTTTCAGATATACATACATATATATATATATAATTGGCGCGTACACCCTTTGTTTGGCCGAGCTGCTGTGATGCTGTTCCACAAATGGAGGGACCTAGAGTTTTAAGCCGATTCCGAACGGCAGATATTTTTTATGAGAAGCTTTTTCATGGCAGAAATACACTCGGAGGTTTGCCATTGCCTGCCGAGGGGCGACCGCTATTAGAAAAATGTTTTTCTTAATTTTGGTGTTTCACCGAGATTTGAACCTTCGTTCTCTCTGTGAATTCCGAATGGTAGTCACGCACCAACCCATTCGACTACGGCGGTCGCCAGTAAAAATTTAAAATATTCATAATACTCAAAAATGAAATGGTCAAAACTAAAGCATACCAACTTTTTTGTAATGACAGCCCTGTTTCGTTGCTTATTAGTTGAATTCTCTGACTAACTGAAAGCTGCGTGTGAGTAAGATGTGAATAATTTCTCCAAGAATTTGAGAATTTGCTATTGTAAAACATATCACGACACAAAATTAGTCAAAAGTATGTGATCAACAAGAGTGTGATTTCATGACTCATTAAAGCTTCCAACGAATGGGTTGTTGGAAGAAAAAAAGGAAGAAAGGCCAAGCTAAACTTCAAGGCAAGATGACTCTCTAATTGAAAGAAGAACTCAAAGCGATCCTACAGTTTCTTCTAATCAAACAAAAGTTAATTATATTTGCCAGTTAGTGCCAGGGCCATTAGAAGAAGAACTGTGGAGGCCGAGCTCTTCAGTTGACGACGAAAGAAAGCCATCGAGAGAGAAAGCAAGCCTTGGTCATTGAAGTCCGATCTTAACTGGGCAGTTTAGAAATGGAAAACTATGTTGTTCTCTGATGAATCCAATTACAATATACAAAATTTAGATGGTATACAAATTTAGATATATAAGAAGGCCAAAATAGCAACGATTAAATCCGATTAGCTACTAAGTATCTCTGGACAAGAAAGCGGTCCTATCCACCGAATATATATATATTTATAATTGGCACGTACACCCTTTTTGGGTGTTTGGCCGAGCTCCTTCTCCAATTTGCGGTGTGCGTCTTGATGTGGTTCCACAAATGGAGGGGCCTACAATTTAGAGCCGACTTCCATTGCCTGCCCAGGGGAGACCGCTATTAGAAAAATGTCTTTCTTAATTTTGGTGTTTCACCGAGATTCGAACCTGCGTTCTCTCTGTGTATTCCGAATGGTAGTCACGCACCAACCCATTCGGCTACGGCGGCCACCGAATAGAGGGTGTAGTAAAAAACTAGTTTTATTAAATTATTTGCCATTATTAGAGATCCTCTAAGGGGGATGCTTTTGTTTTGGCCAATACTGTATCAAGTTAAACGTAAAGATTCTGTTAATCCAATAATATTTTTAATATAATCCTTCCGAGAGAATTTGCCGAATTCCAATCATCCCAGCTATTACTTATTCAAATTCAAGGAACTTCAGCTTTCTACTAGGTTGCGCTCTTCAATGGAAACTTTATTCATTCATTTATTTATTGAAAAGAGTAATTATTATAAAAAAAATGATTCCATTTATAAGATAAAACAAAAAAAAGAACCAGCACTGGCTGTCAAGGGCTTCGACTGACAATAAAAATTAATAAGGCACAAGGGCAGAGTTGGAAAAAAAACTGTTATTAATCTGTGTACTATGACTGTTTGTTCCTCGGTCAGTTACACAGTGCAACAAAATTAACAAAAAATGCATTCCTGGGGTTCCATAGTAGTTTTCTATTAGATTATGGAAAATAAGAAGACATATTATGGAACACCTTCCCTGCGTTGGAAAGATTAGGTAGAGAAGGACTTGTCTTCACTTGGTGTGTCCAACTGGCGCCGGTTAGCATGAGAAAGAAACGACTGGCGCGCTTTGTTAAACTCAGTCAAAATCGCGTTATCGCGCCAATTATGAAGAAGAATTATGTTTTCCATTTTATGACATAAGTTTGCATTTTTTTATAAAATTCCGCGGTATTTTGGCAAAAACAATATCTGAAACATCCAAAACTATTTTAAATATTAGTTTTGGGAAAAAAGAAATCTATTATTTTTGCGTAATATTTTTGTGCAAATGGTTTATAACTGTTTTATGAGCGATCTTTAGCTGCTTTGCTAATTATTTCTGTGATTTTATTGACACTTTACACAATATCGACATTTTCTTTAACCTCAAAAATACCTGAACGGAATCGGCGAAACCCCAATTGCACGTGATTACCAGTTACAGTATCGGCACCATAAACAGTATTCACCATTTCAGCAGCTTGGCTTGGCCTTTACGCTTTTATCAAAGAAAAACTGTAAAATATTCCGAATTTTCTCTTTGTTGTTTCCATTTTTAACATCCTGCAACTCCCAACTGAATGGAACAAACAAAGATCAGCAAAAGAATTTTTTAGGGTGAAATGTCACCTTGACAATGAGCATAAACTTTAAATTGTTTGATCGATATTTTACAGGATCACTACAGCCGAGAAAATAATGGATTTATTTTTCCCCAAACTAATATTTATAAACCCTGTTTTGCTGCTTATGTTCTACCTTTAATATTTGTTACAGAATTTGAAAATCCGCTTATTAGTTTTTGTTTTATCAGCACAAATGTGAAGATGTTTTTCATTTTGTTGTTGGTTGTTCCCGAATGAGTAGCTAAAACGATTTAACCATTTGCGCTACGGACAATAAAACTAAAAACATTATGTAAAGAAAAGCACTCCAATAAGTACTTAACAAAAATAATAATAATAAAAATATAAAATGAAGAATTTATTCTTCGTAAGTTCTTTACATAATTTATTTCGCAAGCAAACTCGCTAGTAAATGGCAATAAATCATCGCAGGCACCAGCTAAATTTTATTAAGAAACGAAAAGTAATAAATTGACTAGCAGGCCTTTCACATAACGTGACATATTTGGTCACTTCGTCCTTTTCTTCAGTGTTGTTGAAGCATCGCATTTCTTGGATGAAGATACTAATATTCCTTGCCTCATTTGGACACCCATCAGCTTAGACCCATACTCCAACTTCAGGAGCCGATGCTAATGAAGTCGGACCTCGAGCATCACAAGGCAAAAAAATCTCTAATTTCAGGGTGCATTTCTGCCATAAATTAACTTCTCTTGAAATTCGCTAGAAAATTGTTATTATTTGTATTAACTGTTTTTTAATTCCGCTTTTAATCGATTTCAGTTCAATTGATTGTTGAAATTGCCAAGTGTTACTGATTGTATTTAACGAGACATATTTGTTCTCATATAAAGTTGCGAAATGTGTGTAATTATTTAATTAAAAGCAAGAAGTATCCGACATGGATTACTGCAAGTTGTGTAATAACGGACATATTATACTATAGGTGGTATTACATGCATTGGATTATAATAATATCCAATTAGAAAGTCCATTAATGTAATTTTTGCAAAAAAACTTCAGGTTTTATAACTAATAGGTGTAATAATAAGTCACAGTAGTATTAATGATAATTATTAGTGCGTATTCACACCGAGGCTGTTTCATTCGCGATTCGTTAGTTGGTATTTCAGTTATACTTTGAACTGTAAAAACACTTTTTATTAAGCTTCGATAGCCTGATAAATTGTTTGGCTTAGGAGAAGATTTCCACGAAAACATGCATGAAGATGATGTGGAGGAGTTAAACGCAAATAAATTTGAAAAAAGATAATAAAAAATTTAAAACGAAGTTTATTTTTACAAGCATTGTAAGAATTTTCTTAAGCAGTTTCTTAAACTTAAAAAATTCGTAGAAAAATCACTTCAAAGATATCAAAACGTTTAAATCCGAACAAGAATTACCAAGTGATAGGAAATGATGGAGTTTCCTAGAGTGAATCTTTGTTACTCACCAGTATTGTAGTTCGTTATTATCGATCCTCCATACTATGTGAGAAACCTCAGCCTCCACTGTGATCTTGGTATGTTACTTGTCATTGACGTGGTGGAAAAGTGTACTTTGACGAGTAACATACCAATATCACGGTGGAAGTCGAGGTTTCTCACATAGTATGGAGCATCGCCAATATTGCGCCACACTTTATTTTGGAATCGTTGAACAATACTAATGCAAGATGCGCTTAAGTATCCCTATAGCAGAATGCCATATGACCAGACCGGTTTAAGAATTTGGTTATATAGCAGTAGTTTGTTTGAGTTGAAAGCATAGAGTGTCTGACAATAAGGTAAAGAAGGTCCTTTAATTTAAATTCCAGCTCTTCACGCTTTTTATTGGCATGCGCCTTCCAGCACAGTTTAGCATCAAGTGTTATTCTAAGATAGTTGGCCTCATTGACGTACAGTATATTTATGCTTTTCATGTAGACTGGCTATAAGTTGTTTTTTTAGGCTAAATGCAATGTGTATCGATTTCGAATTGTTTTGTTACGCTATTTTTGGCCCATGTTGCAATCGAATTTACCGCTGAAAATGCGGAAGATTCTTGGACCTTTGCACGTTGGTGATGAAAATTTGAGCTGTATGAGCTTTGCATCGATACATACATAGCACCGCGGATAAAGATCCAGTGTCTCCGCTGGCTGAGCTATGTTGAAAAGTATTCGATGCGGTACCAGCTGGTGGTAGCAGGGGCAGAGGAAGAAAAAATCAGGTAGAGAAGTACTGGGCTTCACTGGCGCCGATTAGCTCGAGTCAGAAATACTTTGTGAAACTCGGCCAAAATCGCTTAGACGATTATTGCGCTAATCAAGAAGAAGAAGGGATTTGACGTGAAGAGCTTTGCCCTTCTTTATATACTTCAGCAAAATGAGATTTGAAGTCCAATATGTGTTTGAGGAGAAAATTGCAGTTCCTTTTATATGAATTTCCAGATTTTACGAATAGGACTGACACTATATAATTCATATTTTCTTCTCTTACTGTCTGACACTGGACATATCATTCTTTTGCTGTAAGAGTGTCCGAAATATATGTAGATTCAAATCAATTCTCAATTCAATCTGTTAGAAGAAAATGTTTATTTTAATTTGGTTATGAAAGGTAACTTGGAATATAATTCGAAATGCTTAACATCTGAAACAGTGTTTTGCGGCTCATGGCCACATGTAATTGCTATTGTGCAGTCGTAGGCATACAGAATTCTACATTTCTTTCATTCTTTCTTCAGAAAAATCTGGGACCTTAACGCGCGTAAATAATAGTAAGAGTGTTAGTCGTTAGTCTGTAGTCTTTAATGTGAATTTTGTCGGTATAAAATTAACGAACTACAATACTATCGAGTAACAAAGAGCCACTCTAGGAAGCTCGATCATTTCCTGCCACTTGGTAATTCTTGTTCGGATTTAAACGCTGCAACATCTTTGAAGTGATTTCTCAAAGAATTTTTTATGTTTAAGAAACTGCTTAAGAAAATTCTTACAATGCTTGTAAAAATGAACTTCGTTTTAAATTTTTTATTATCTTATTTGCGTTTAATTCCTCCACATCATCTTCATGCATGTTTTCGTTTAAATCTTCTCTTAAGCCAAACAATTTGCCAGTCTCCTGACGCTTAATAAAAAGTCTTTTCACAGTTCAAAGTATAACTGAAATACCAACTAACGAATCGCCAATGTAAAATCCTCGGTGTTAATACGCACTAATAATTATCATTTAGTTATACTACTGTGACTTATTATTACACCTATTAGTTATAAAACCTGAAGTTTTTTTTGCAAAAATTACATCAATTGACTTCTAATTGGATATTATTCTAATCCAATGCATGTAATACCACCTATGTCCGTTATTACACAACTTGCAGTAATAAGTGTCGGATACTTCTTGGTTTTGATTAAATAATTACACACATTTTGCATCTTTATATGAGAACAAATATGTCTCGCTAAATACAATCAGTAACACTTGGCAATTTCAACATTCAATTGAACTGAAATCGATTAAAATCGAAAACAATGTTTAAGTGCACGTGTCAACGGCGAAGCATTGGTTTTGCTCCAGTCAAGTACTTATCGTCGGCAGTTTTAGAACAGATGAACATCCATTAGCAGCTGTAGCTTAAATGCACTTGTGCAAATATTAAGGCATCTTAGCCTTGTATTCTTTTATTTGTTCGATGAAATTTGCTCGTTGGTATCTTTATGTTAAAATCAAAATTAAAAAGCAAATAAATAAAAAAATAGTAAATAAATAAACAAAATATAAAAAAAACATTTAAAAACAAAACTTCAAAAAAAAAATTAAAAAGAGATATAAAAAATTAGAGAAAAAAGATATAAAACAAATTGAAAAAAACTTGAAAAACAAGAAATCCATTAATTTTGCGTCAAATTTTTGCACAAATGGTTTAAAACTGTTTTATGGTCGAACTTAAGCTCCTGGGCAATGCTACGACTACTAACATTCCGGTCAACTTCGAGTATTTCTGTGATTTTATCCACATTTTCGAAATTTCCGACATTATCGACATTTTCTTTGGCATCAAAAACGCCTGAACGAAATCGACGAAACCAAAATTGCACGTAATTAACTGTTACAGTATCGGCACGATAAATACCATTCATAATTTTAGCATGGCTTAAATTTCGCCTTTACGCGCAGAAGAAAAAACAAAGAAAAACTGTAAAATATTCCGAATTTTCACTTTATTGACTTCCATTGTTAACACCCTGTAACGCACAACTGATGGACCAAACAAAAAACAGCAAAAGAATTTTTTGAGTGTGAAAAAACTTTAAATTGTTTGATCGATACTTTACGAGATATCGATCACTACAGCCATTTACAGAGAAAATAATGGATTTCTTTTTCCCCAAACTAATATTTGGTTCCAGATAATTGCAGTCAAACTATGCAAATTTCTTTATGGAAATATTGTAAACTGCCGAAAAATTGAAATGAGCTTTCTTACATTACCTTTCAGCTGCTCATAAGGAAAAGGTAAGAGCAAGCGAAATTATTAAACAAAAACAGCTTCCTTGCATTGCCCGAGACCGCACCTTCATTAATAACAGCAATAAAAGTACTCAACGCGAACGCATCCCCCTTTTCGCGCTAAATGCGAAATATGCTGACTAATCAAAACTTGTTGAGGAAGAGGAGGACCTCCTTTGCGTTGAAAAGATCAGCTGGAGAAGGACTTGACTTCACTTGGTGTGTCCAACTGGCGCCGCTTACCAGGAGAAAGAAACGACTGGCGCGCTTTGTTAAACTCGGCCAACATCGCGTAAGCGATTATCGCGCCAATTACGAAGAATAAGCAAAACTTATTTGGCTACTTGCCCTCTAAGTAGACGTAACTGTGTGTATTTGTATTAAATTTAAAGAACATTGACATTGAAGGAATTCAGTTACTTTTGACTTACCTTTTTGCACGGTTACTTGATAGCTAAGATCCTTAAATTGTATATCAATGGGTTTGACGCGCTCTTTCAGCAGCTTGCCCTGTGGTTCTAGCGTCATTTTAGCGTTGATTTTTTGATATACTCGATGTTAGAAATTTTTTAAATTTAGTTTATTATTACACTTTTATTTCAACTATTTCTTTTTAATTGCTATTATTGTATTTCTTATGTATGATCACAGTTGTTCAGAATTTCACAGAATATTTGCACTTTTAATTGAATTTAATTGTCAGTTCATTGCGTTGAATATTTCTTAATCACATTACACTTTTAACACTTTTGTTGTATTTTGTTTTATGTGTCGCTATGCTACACATATGTATATACATACACACATATATAGTTGTTTAAACGAGTATATAATTGTATGCAAATTTGTATTTGTTTGTTTTCAGGTTCATTGCGCATTGGCGGTGGTAACGGCAGTAGAAACAGAACTGACTCTGAAAACGATTTTTTTCTCTACCTTACCTGAAAGAAGAAAAAAACAACACGAAATAAATAAGTAAAAATGTAAATCTTAATTAGCCTAAAATAATTATTCATACGAAATAACTTAAACAGACGCAAGGAAAATTTCGCGGCCCATAAAAAAATTTAAAGGTGAGCGGGAATTTATTTAGGTTTTGAACATGTAAATACTGAATTTGAAATAAAGCTCTAGGAAGATTTTTTTTAATGCTAAATAAATTAACATTTGAGTTCACTTGGTGAAAATTTCAGTCGTTTAATTTATTTTTCCGTTTTGCCACTGTTATCTGCTTACAAGTACCGCTCTGCAAGTACTCTCAAGTTTTCGTTACAACGCCACTGAGCACAGTTTTATTTTCTCTTCATTTACAGTATTTCAACAAAACAAATTGGAAATATAAACGCAAGGAAGTTTTGTGACATTATGACACCCGTCAGTTTCAAATCAATTGCAGCCACCGAGTTTTTGAAAAAAATGTATAATAAATACAAACATGTAATCAAGCATTTGACGCTCCGTTAGTGTGTATTTTTTATCACAAGCACTAAGCCTACATACATACTTACACGTGCTCGTATGTGAAAATGTTTGTACATTAGGACAGGTCTCAAAAAAGTGGCAAAGTCTAAAATTATTTTACATGCACTCTTTACGAGCTGTCAAACTGTAATTGTTTTTGGTTCTGAACCAATCAAGGGGTATGGCACTTTTAGAGAGAGAGAGGGAGGTGTATGGCACAGAGAGTTGCAACTGCACCTTTATTAATAGTGCTTAAAAAATGTATTTATAAAATGTAATACGGCAAATGTACTTCTGAAATACTATTTCAGAAAAAACTATGTTTTTTTAGAAAAAATTATAAATTAATTTATATTTGAAGTACATTTTGCGCTCTGTGAAGTACTGCTAACTAATCTGACTTGATTTTCTCAAGCGTAAGTTTTCACACAATTTGCCTTTCAATTTCTAACGCACTCGCACTTTTGCAAATTTACCATTAGCTTGTTGTACAAGGTGGCGCAAAATTAATCACCCTATCGGAAAATACTGCCATGAAAATGCTCTTCTGCCATGAAAAAGCTTCTCATAAAAATCCATTTTACCATTCGGAGTTTGCTTAAAAACTGTAGGTCCCTCCATTTGCGTCCGCACGCGACAAATAGAAGGAGGAGCTCGGCCAAACACCTACACAAGTGTGTATGCAAATTATTTATTTATTTTACCGAGAAATTTATAATTTTAAGAAATGGCATAGCACGTCAATCGTATTTGACATTTGTGAACTAAACAACTTCTAACAAACAGGCAAGCAATAGATCGCATAAAGGTCGAAATAAAAATTTCCATTTATCAAAATCATTTTTTCATTTTGTAAAAAAGTTATTCAAAAACGAAACTGAGCTATTAATTTAGAGCCACCTTGTATAAATATGGTTTCATGTTCGAATTTGAGCCCATAACTATGGCAAAAAAAATTGTGAGGGGAACTTAGGCTGCCACATCATGGGGGATCATATCACACATATTCACAGTCTCGTCCAATCAGTAGCTGTTCAGAAAACAACGAAGTGACATGGTGTTGAATTTTTCATATATCACTAACACATTCTTAGTTCTTTCGTAAACAAACCGATACATAACCTCGACCACGTCAGACCATCAACTGATTCTGTCAAATTAGCTGAGAACAGGATAAGGGTATGTTATTGGCCTATTCTTCTCAATTCTTTTCACTTTTTGTTATCTCCTTTATTAGAGTGTATTACTGGCATTTTAAAGTGAATTCATACATCTTGAAAAAGGTAAAATTATGAATATATGGCATTCTAATTAAAAAGAACAGAATACGCACAGATTTTGTTTTGATTTTGATTTGATTTTTAAAATGCCCATTTGAGCCTAAGAGCAAATACTTACAAAGAAGTATTTACAAATTGAGTTGCGTGGGAAGTTGTAATTTCTGAAAATTTCTATTTTTTTCCTTTAAATAATGAATAATTTTGCTATACTCGATTATTAATTATATAGTATTTGCAGGTAATTATTCATTAAATAAACGCTACCGTAGCCGAATTGGTTTATGCCTGATTACCATTCGGTAACTGTGGGCAAGAAACACCAAATGAAAGAAAAGGATTTTTCTAATAGCAGTCACTCGTCGTCAGATAATTGCAAAACCGCCCAATGTATTTGTGGCGTGAAATAGATTCTCATAAAACTATCAGTAGGTCCCTGCATTTGTAGGACAACATCAAGATGAACACTACTGTTTGAAAGAGGTGCTCGGCCAAATACCCAATAAACTATGTACGCGCCAATTCAGTTAATGATCATTACACTCAATAATTATTATATAATGCGTCTGTTACGAAGTTTCCCATTATTAGATATTTGCATGAAAACCGACCCAGTCTAATGTACATTTATCATATGTAAGTACCTCTATATATGTGTTCATTCATGAGCAAATTTAATTTCACCCTGTGTAAATGTACAGTGTTGCGCCGGGTATCATTACAACCACGTTTTGTCTATTTGTAAAAGCTGTAATAAAAATGTTCTGTTATTCTTGTGATCATTACTTGTTGCAAATATTACATGCCGGCAATTAAAATTGATGATTTCTGTATGATGGGTTAGAAAATTGCATATTATTGAAACGAAAACAATAATTTTTTTATGCCATGTATTGAATGAAATGTCTGGCAATCAATAGATGTAATAGATTGTGTGGCCATCGCTCGGTAAGTATCTCAGGTTAAGGAATGCTGAACTGAAATTGAATGCATTTTTCGACAGCGCTTATTATTTATCGGATCCCTTAAGACATACCTATATTTTTTTTTTAAATTCAGACCTAAGAGAACAATTGTTGGGATGAAAATCATTTGTTGTAAGTAATTTATAATTATGCCCAAAGATTATGAAAATACGTACCACCAAATTTTATCACAAATTTTTTATTTGCTATAACAATAATTTAATTAAGTCAAGTCTAATTAAATAAAAGCAAGCACCCACACACTCGGCTCTGAAAGTCACCCAATACAAAGTGAATTCCAAAATAAACAAGACTGAGCTAAAATAGAGGAGCTTTGTTCTGATAACTTCGAGTTTATTTATTCAAGATAGTCCCATCTGGCCCCGATACACTGTTTTGCGCGATCTCGAAAGAGTGTTTCAGTTCATTGACCGGAATGTCCTTCAGGATGTCGGTACCACCCTCTGAATGGCCTCTACGGACGCAAAACGTTTTCCTTTCGTGCCCAAATGCAATTTTCCGAATAGGTAGAAGTCGCAGGCAGCCATACCAGGCGAATGCGGTCCGGGGTTGATGGTTAAAATACGACTTCTAGACAAAAAATCAGTCACAAGAGTGGATCGATGAGATGATGCATTATCATGCAATAAGCGCCAGCTTCCTCCTTCGCTGTATTCAGGGCGAACTCGACGAATGCGATACAATAAACGCTTCAAAACGCCAAGATAGAAAATTGCATGAACGGTTTGACCCATTGGCACGAACTCCTTGTGGACAATTCCCTTCGAATCGTAGAAACAAATGAGCATCAACTTGATTTTTGACTTTACCAAATGCGATTTTTTGAGTGTTGGCTCGTCTGGGGCCTTCCATTCGGCACTTTAACGCTTATTTTCAGGTACATGTTGGAAGCACCACGTTTCATCACCAGTTACAATGTTGTAAAGGAAGTTCTCGTCTTTTCTCGCATCTATAATGAGGTCTTTCGAATATTTAATTCTGAGCAATTTTTGATCCTCAGTTAGCTTATGCGGAATGAAACGTGCACAGACCTTTCGTACGCCCAAATGATCAGTTACAATGCTATAAATCGATGTTTTGCAGATATTCAACTCCGAGTCCATGAATTTCAACAATGATTTTAGTTCATTTTTGATAAATTTACGAACAATTTCGATGGAGTTTTCGGTGATTACTGATTTTGGGTGGCCAATATGTTTATTGTCACTTATGTCCTCACAACCATCTCTGAAGCGTATAAACCACCCATGAACTCTGGCACGAGACAGACAATCATTGCCATACACTTTGGACTTCACCTTGTATAAAGCCAATTTTTACTTTTTTAAGATATGAAAATTAGCATTGTTCGAAATCAAGTATATCGAAGCCTTTGCACTCTCTCAGTGTCCTGCATAATTGTCTATGAGGGCTACGTATGATAACAGTTGATGTCATTTTGATGAGATTTTTTTTAACACAGAATTTTCTTATTAATTTATTTTTTTGTAAATCAAAACGCAAATTTCGCGCATTTCCTACAAGAATGTCAAGGCCAAAAAACCAAGATGTCGGGAAAAAAGGTTTTAAATTTTAAATTTAGTTATAATTTCAGCCAATGATGATTAATTGATATCACTAGCCGTAGCCGAATGGGTTGGTGCGTGACTACCATTCGAAATTCACAGAGAGAACGTAGGTTTCAATCTCGATGAAATACCAAAATTAAGAAAAACATTTTTCTAGTAGCGGTCGCCCCTCGGCAAGCAATGGTAAGCCACCGAGTGTATTTCTGCCATTAAAAAACTCCCCATAAAAATATCTGCCGTTCGGAGTCGGCTTGAAACTGTAGGTCCCTCCATTTGCGGAACAACATCAAGACGCACGCCACAAATAGGAGGAGGAGCTCGGCAAACTCCCAAAAAAGTATATATATATGAATTTTTACACGGCATTAAACAAAATATTAGGGTGATTGCCGCATGCCTATCTAAACAATTTTTTTTAGATTATGACACTCTTGCAGCAAATTAGTGATTTGTACCAAAATTTGGTTATTTTTAAATATTTTTGATGTCGAGCCTTCTCTGTCTATGCGCATATTTTTTAAGTTTAGTTAAATATTGTATATCAAATTGAACTATTATCATTTCTGGTTTTTGGGTAAAAAAAGAATGTCTCAACGCAGTTTCAGTTTATTGATGAGTACACGGCCGCCGTGTCCGGGTGCGTTTGTATGCGGCTACCATCCGGTTGCCTCGGATTTGAAACCCATTGTAGGCATGAAATATCGAATGAAAGAAAAGTTTTTTTCTAATAGCAATCGTCCCTCGGCAGAAAACGGGAGACCTCTGGGTGCATTTCAACCATGAAAACGCTTCTCATAAAAAACCATCTTTCGCTCGGCAGCGGCACAGAACTGTTTTTTTTTTTCATAAAAAAAAACACCTTCCGGCATAAAACTGTAGGCTCCACCATTTGTGGAACAAAAGCAAGACGCACACCACAAATGGGAGGAGAACCTCGGCAAAGCACCTTACGAATAATGTAGCCCTATTTCTATATATACGGGTATATCAGAGTTTATGCGCAAAAAATACAAAAAGAAAAACAATAAAAAATAATAGAGTGAATAAGAAAAAGAGTGGATAAGAATAAGAGTAGAATGATTTGAAAAAAAAACGACAAATTTAATTACGTTTGACTTCTACTTTATGTATTTATTTACATTTATGTGACCCTCTACCAACTCACGGATTTGACCATAAAGTTTAATGCTCTGAGGTGGCCATGTACGCTAGGGGATTAAATTTATAAAATGAATTAAGTACTCACTAAAGTTTCTTTCACATATCGCAAAAAATGCTAAAACCTTTTTCACATTTCGTAATAATTTACTAAATTTTCAAAACACAAAAAGTGCTATTAATTGCCATTTTATAGACTGTTTACGTTTACGCTCCCTGTTATTTAGGTACGAAAAAAAATCCAATTTCCCGCTCAACTAATTTATGTTGCTATCATTCGCTTTTATTTGATATTTTTCAATCACCTTAAAGGCCAGCAGCGCGCACTAATGCATACACTAAAACTTGACTCCCTAAACAACAAATACTAGGAGTACTTGCCAAAGTCGAACGAATCGACCAAAATAACCGCGGATCACTTGAACTCGTTCAGTAGGCTCGCGATGACAAATGAGACTGCCGCGTGCTATAGGAAACGAACCGTCTTACCCGGTAACCGTTTCGCCAAAAACTACGGAAGCGAATCCGACAACGAATTGCTTAAAACCAGATACGCTCGACACTACCAAAAAATGCAAAACAAACAACAACAAAAACAGCTCAAATAACAAAAATATAATATCAACTCATGCAAAGGGCTGGTTCACATTTGGCGATGCAAAAAGCGTCACAAAGTCGAAGTAACAGACTGCTTACAATACACAGAAGACCAAAAACAAAAAACAAAACTAAAAAAGTCGTAGGTAAATAAATGGAAGAATATTATAATATTGTACGGGGCAACCAAAAGTTGAACAGACAAAACGCATTTCGAGACCTTAAAGAATAACAACAACATCATCACCTAATATGACAGCACAAAAATCCATACAATTATTTTAATAAGCCAACAACCTTCAAGAAGCAAGATAGCTTTGGAATTTCGAAAAAAAATATTATAATTTAAATAAGAATGTAAAAAACTAAACAAAGTAAATAGCAGTAAAAGAAATACTGGAAGTACACATGCATATACATTTGTATGTAGATTTGAAGATATGGAGAAAAACTCGCTTTCAGCAATAATGAAGGAACTGTGAATATGCAGAGCAGAGTGGCACTGCTGCAGACACGTAGAAGTGTTAAGCGAGTTATTGATGAGAATGAACTTGAAGAAATATGTATATAGTCTACCTATTCAAAGGTGCGCACCTACATACATTTAAGCACGACAATATTCTAGATTAATTCATTTGAGCTGAGATGATCTAGGCGAGCCAGGCGTAAACAAAATTTTCCAACGCCTTTAGAAGTTGTACGCAGTTCCTGTACGCTGATATGATGGATGATAGATTAAATGCACAATGAACTAAAAACTACTATTCGGTTTCGAAAACCCAAATCATAGAAAAAGTTGTTTCGCCCCTTGGCAGGCAATGGCAAACCGCCGAGTGTATTTCGGCCATGAAAAAAGTTTCTCATAAAAAGCCATCCACCGTTCGTAGGTGGTATAAAACTGTACGCTCCTCCATTTGTGGAAAAACATTAAGACTCACACGACAGCGAACCGGCATCAACACCAATAACAATGTCGGCCTTGAAATCCAACGGAAAATCTCTCTTGCCAACAAGTGCTACTTTGGATTAAGTAGGCAACTGAGTAGTAAAGTCGTCTCTCAACGAACAAAACTAACACTCTACATATAAGACTCTCATTATGCCTGTACTAACGTATGGTGCAGAAGCTTGGACGAGGACAATATCCGGTGAGGCGTCTCTTGGAGAGTTTAAGAGAAAGATTCTGCGAAAAAAATTTGAACCTTTTCCACACTGGCGACGGCCACTATCGTAAACTGTGGAACAATGAGCTGTATGAGCTATACGACGACATAGACATAGCACAGCAAATAAAGATCCAGCAGCTACGTTGGCTCTGGGTCATGTCGTCCGAATGGATACAAACGCTCCGGTTCTGAAAGTATTCGATGCGGTACCAGCTGGTGGAAGAGGAAGGCCTCCTCTGCGTTGGAAAGATCAGGTGGAGAAGGACTTGGCTACACTTGGTGTGTCCAATTGGCGCCGGTTAGCACGAGAAAGAAACGACAGGCGCGCTTTGTTGAACTCGGCGGTTATCACGAAGAATCAAGAAGAAGCAGATATATAAGGAATACTCGGAAATTCTATCAAATGAACTTTGTAAGTTGGACACTACACAGCGTTTTTGAGCATTAAGAGTCACATGATTTGTGTTACACGAACTTGTTGATGCATCAAAATCACATTGTATGATGGGATATTTCATTAGACGAAATGGTTTAAAATCATAAGCTAACGGTAGAAGGTTGACTAAGCGAAACGTGGAGGTAAGTGATTATTGAATAACAAGGAGAGAAGTGGACCCACATGAGTCTCTCCGGAATATCTGATGTCCTATTAATTATAATATTCGAAGTATTCGGTGTTCGCATGTAGCGGTGATTCAACTTCCGCCGTCAGGGATCGCATCAACGCCGCCAACAAAGCGTATTACGCCCACCTTAACTTGTTCAAGTCCCGACTTCTGTCTAAAGCTACAAAGTTCACTACTATCACTTATTCGACCAATCCTAACATATGATTGTGAATTATGGACTCTTAAGGTTGATGATTGTGCTCAGATTGCTCGCATGGAAAGAAAAATTATAAGAAAGAGCTTTGGCCCAACAAGAATGGATGATGGTACCTATAGAATCCGATTGAACTCTGAACTGAACGATCTAACTCAGAACGAGACAGCTGTGCGTTTTGTTAAAGCGCAGCGCATAAGATGGCTAGGACATGTGATCCGTATGCCTGTTGACTGTACCGTGAAGAAAGCCTTGACAGGAAAGCTAATGGGCGTGAAGGCCAAAGGCAGACCGAGGAACCGTTGGATAGACGCAGTGGAACACGGTCTTAAGAAGCTGGGAATACGCAACTATGAAGCAACAGCTCAAGATAGACCGCTTTGGGGGAGCATTTTGAAGGAAGCTTTGACGCACCCCGCGTTGTAACGCTATGAAAGAAGAAAGATTATTCGAACACATCGAGTTGATTCTTACTACAAATTTTCTATTCAGTAAAAAACTTCTAAGGAAATTAAGTAAGGGACCAGAAGCGCGTGGAATCATGCTACTGCCAGAAAGATGGCAAAAGGTGTTGGATCAGAATGGCCAATATATATTTTAATCAAATAATTATTCATTAAACGCAGATCGACTTTCATGACCGCAGATACCCAGAAATAACAATATTTCACAAAGTTAAACCCAGCCAAGCGTTGGTAAATAAAGCTTTTTAAGCAGAATAATAACTTTAATATTCTTTTTTTTTAATAATATTAAACAAATAAATAAAGAAAAGTTAAACCTTTCGACCCGATTTCTTAAGCCTTGACCTAAAATTGTTTCTCCTTGTATTCGTTTAAAAGCATCTACACAAAATTTAAAGTCGCCACGCCTATCTGTTTGCGCGCTATGGAAAGTTACTTGTCAGCAAATATGGGCACTGGTGGTATGAAATTCATTCAATTCAGTATTTGCTTGAGGAAATATGGAAATATTTAAGTAAACGCTTTTTGTCATGATTATTAAAATAAAATTGTATTTAGGAACATCAGAATTCTTGCTGAATTCTGTAAAAAATGTCGGCCAACATCGCTGCAGTTTTTAACAATTACAGTGTCGCAGTGCGCAGTAGCCTAAAAATAATACATAAATGCCATATACGGCACGTGCGCCTACCCTTACCATGACGGTTCATTAAACCAAAACAAAGCAACGCTACTGATAAGCCTATAAACATCCAAAATTGCTCTCAGGCAACGCTGGTGTCGAACGGGAATGGACGAATAGGAATTTGACAAAATTAACTCATCTCCAAATTATGTATGCGTAATCCTTATATTTAACACATGGGCTGAAAAGTCCCGGGCCTAAAAAATATTTTTTTTTAATTTTCTTTATTCATCAGCGTAAATTCCATCAAAAACAACGCAATCATTCCAGTACAGTTCTAACATTTCAATATCACTTTTGTATAACGATTTATCTTTTGCCTCAAAATATGCCTCAGTTTCATCAATAACCTCTCAATTCAAGTGTAATTTCTTACCAGCGAGAAGTTTTTAGGTTTGCGAGCATCCACAGCCAAACCTGGCGAATACGGTGGATGTGGAAGCAACTCGAACTTCAATTCAAGTAGTTTTGCCATTGGTTTGATTGACCCCGCAATGTTAGCTAACTCACGCAACTTCACCTTTAGATCATTCAAAACGATTTTGTGGATTTTTTTGATGTTTTCTGGTGTTACCGCCTCATTTGGACGTCCACTGCTTTGTGCAACATCGGATCATCGGTGTCTCTACAACCATCGTTTTATTGTTGTTTCTGATGAAGGGGAGTCCCCACAACACTACCTCGCTTGAACGGTATTTTTCCCCACCAAAAAGCAGTATAAAACTAAAACACAAAATTTTGATCCATTCTTATGAAAATAACAAAAGTAGCGTCACTCTTAGCACAATAACTCACGAACTAATGAATAGAATATCTTGAAATTTTAACAGCTGCCTTTTTAAGGTTAGTACCAACTGAAAAAGAAGTGAATGCAATAAAACTAGTGCCGCCTGTGTATTAGGCTCGGGACTTTTCAGCCCATGTGTTACTCACTTAACCATTTCGCAATTCAGTTTCTTTATTCTTAAATTTAAATATTCCAATATGGGAAATGAAAAAAGGCAAAAAAAAAAATAAAAATAAATTAAAAAAAAAGGCAAAAATAAATAGGAAAATAAATCGAAAAAATAAATAAATAAAATAAAATAAAAATTCATGGTTGACTAATTCCAGCGCTCGCTAACTACCAATTAAGGCACACGCAGCAAGGGAGAAGTGATTTCGACATTTCTCTTTTTCGAACTGCGACTGAAATGTCAATACTTAACCCTTTACAATTCGTAATTTAAATTTTTTCATTTCAGTTTCAAAAAGTTGGCTGCGCGAATGGTTTTGAATAATAAAATGAAAGGGAACTACGAGCGGGGTACTGTGTGTGGCAAGAGCCGGAACAATAAACTTTTGCCATATTCTAAAGGGCTGAGTGTGCATACTTTACATAAATTTTAAACTATCAAATACAAATATCTTGATTATCCGGTAACTAACACAACTCACGAAACATTAACAGTCTTTCAATTTAGATTTTTGCCGAAGGTTTGATTAAGTGGTTGCGAAGGTTTTTTTTCCTTGTTCACTCCTCCCGGGAGCATAGGGCCTCGATAAGACTCCCATGAGATGTCGGCATCTGCCAGTTTGCGCAGAATCGACCTTCTTCAAGTGTTTTTTGGTCGACAGCGACCTCTGCTCCCTTACGGGTTTCAGTCCAGTGCCATTCTCGTGAGACTATCTGGTGGTTTTCTCAATGTGTTACCTATCCATCTGCGTTTGAATTGCCAAAGGATGGGTCGCAGTACCTTTAGTATTATAATATTATATTAATTAATATAATAAAATTGTAACTACATATAATATGATCATTTTTTTCAGAGCTACTGGTTTCTATGCAGCATAATCCATCGAGGGGTACGATCATTGCGACAGGCCGTCGACATCGAAAGCTGGTAGAAACATACATAAATAAAATGAAAGAAAAGCTAATCAATAACGCAAATTAACCATCAGAGAGCTGGCAGAGGACTTGAGCATAGCTTATGGATCCGTTCAGGACATTGTAGTTAAGGATTTGGGTTCGCCTCGTGTTGCTGAATAGTTTGCCCCAAAGGACCTGAATTTCATACAAAAATGGGACCGCGTTGATATCGCCAAAGACATGATTTCTAAGGCTGCATCCAACCCAACCTTCATCAAACGCATCATTACATGAGACGAGACGTGGATTCATGACTACGACACGCAACTCAGGCACCAGGCGAGTGAGTAGAGAGATCTAAAAGAACAAATACTAAAAAACTCACGTCGTTTTCAGTCAAAGAAGAAAGCGATGCTCACGGTTTTTATGGATTACAACGGTATTGTAGACCACAAATTTTTATCAGAAAGTCAGACAGTTAATATGGATTATTATTTGGGCGTTATAAGACGATTCACCAGAAAAGAAAAAAATTGTGGGAATATTTGACCAAGAACGAAACGAATATACTACACAACAGCCGTCGCATTTACCTGACATCGCTCCCTGCGATTTTCCTCTGTGTTATCAAGTCAAAAAGCCACGTTTTCCCCGTTTTAACAGCCGAAAGAAAGCAATGGACAAATCGAGGACGACTCTGGTGGCTGCACCGAAAATAGAATTCCAGAAATGTTTCGAAAGCTGGATCAAACGCCGGCATAAGTGCGTTGCAGTTAATGGGGATTACTTTGAAGGCGATGATATCTCTTTTGAGGAATAATCTTGTATTTTGAATTTTCTGAATATATTTCGGGAACTTTTTAATTAAGGCACTCACGAAAAAATGTGTCGTTATCTTGCTCAATGGTCGTTATCTTGCTCATACGTCGTTATCTTGCTCAATCGTCGTTACCTTGCTCATGGTCGTTACCTTGCATGAACTGCAAGCGAGAGCGCGGAACGGACGACAAAGAGCACAATCGGCCTACCTGTGTGCATGGTAATGAACCATTTCTCTGTTGAGAATAGGACGATGATAGGAAAAGTAGGAAATTAAAGGGGGTGTTTCGGGTGTAATGTGTCTTGAAAAAGGCAAATCTTAGTGTTGTTGACTTATTAACGTCTGATGCACAATCGAAATTGAACATACCTTTCATGAATTTGATAAATGTTTCGTTATTTTTAACGTTTGTGTAAATATAACTTGACCTATTCCATTGCGATTCCATTTACCTCCTTCTCTATATCCATACAAAATTTCTATCAAACAAATAAAATTAAAATTTTGTTTTGAAAATTGCAACCATTACATCAGTATTTTCTTATGACGTTGTCACGTTAAACTATCGTCAGTAAACCGACTTTACAGACAACCTTTTTTTTCTAATAGCGCTCGCCCCTTGGCACCTTGCAGGTCCCTCCATTTGCGAGACAACATCAAGACGCACGCCACAAATAGGAGGAGTAGCTCAACCAAACACCCAAAAAGGGTGCACGCGCCAATTATATATATATAAAATGAGTCTCTTATCGAGTGCACTATCTTTAACACCAGCCATTTTCTGCTAAATACTTCACATATTAAAAATATAATACTCTTCAGTTCCAAGCAAACTTTTTATAAAGTCATAGTTTTAACATAAAAGCCGTGGTAAATTGAATTTTATATCACCACATAAATACCTACAAATAAACAAGGTTGCCATACTCATGCTACCATGAAGGAAAACAATTTATTTATTAGCACTCAGGCATGCGTTTTTGTCCGCGCATCAGAAACTTTTATGCGTTTTCCTTGAAAAAGGTGTGTCCGCTGAAGGTTCGCTGTGTGCAAGTCAAGTCAAGTCCAATCAATTATGATTAAGAAAAGTAATGCGAATGTCAGTGACTAAGATATGGCATAGCCACAGAAACAACTGCACGGTGGATCATTCCAATGGCAAGTCAATTATTATTGCATTTATCTATTTTTGTTTTTCTTTCATTGTGCAGTATAATAGTTTCACGGTTATGTCAGTCATCCGTAACTTATGTTAAAAAAGAACCCGGCATTTCTTAGTTAAGCGAACTGGACTTGGGATACAGTTGCCCACTTGTTTCCATGTCGCGTATTCTGTTGGTAAACATTAATCAGCACCCTTGGATGTTGCTTTTTTTGCTAATAAGTGGTTCTTATATATAAAACACCTCTTTAAAGAGTGACGAATTTAATATACAGTTGTACCTCGGTTAACCGGGCCTCTACTAACCGGGTACATCTGTTAACCGGCATGCTGTGTGTTTGATTTTATATCTCTATTAACCGTGCTTTACCTCTATTATCCGTGCGGCGTATAATAACTTTTTTCAATTTAAGTGAATGTGCAAAGAAATAAAATTCGGGGATTCCCATTTTTTGTTTATGTAATAAGTTTGTATCAAATTTCACTTTCATTCAGTCTGTAAGTGAAATTTGATCTCTTAACAGGTGCTTTTGTGAAAATGGCTCCATCAATAAGTAAACTGACAAAAAGAGCAAGAAAAGTTCTTTCAATTAAAGAGAAAATAGAACTGATTAACGAATATCGCAAGAACCCATCCGTTCATTTTTTATCTGAAAAATATGGTGTTGGCAAACAAACTGTACGAGACTTAATAAAAAACAAAGAAAAAATTTTGAAATATGAATCGGAAAGTGATTCAATTCACGGTTTAAAAAATAGACATACTCTGAAAAAATCCGAAAATCCAAAGGTTGATTTTGCAACATATGAATGGTTTCGACAAGAAAGATTTAAGGGATGTCCCATTACAGGTAATATTACTCAAATCCAGACATCCACATAAACTGAAAATTTCCTGCAATTTCTAGGCGAAATGATTACTGAGAAGGCAAAATATTTTCATGGTAAATTAAACATAAATTCCGAGTGTAAGTATTCATCTGGTTGGCTGGAAAAATTCAAAAATTGGCATGGAATTCGTAGGCTGAAATCCACAGGAGAAAAGGAGTGTGCTGATTATGTGTCTGCAACGATGTTTGTGGAAGACTTAAACGAATACATTAAAAATGAACAACTTACAACTGAACAAATTTATAATGCAGACGAAACCGGTCTATTTTGGAAGTGTTTGCCCCAAAATTCGTTGGCGAGTGGTGATGAATATTCTATTGAGGGGTACAAAGAGTCCAAGGAAAGAATCACAGCTTTACTTTGTGCAAATGCAGCTGGGACTCACAAGTGTAAATTGATGATAATAGGAAAAAGTGCTAATCCAAGATGTTTAAAAAATGTTAAATACATTCCTGTAGTTTATAAGTCTAATAAGAAAGCTTGGGTAACACAAGAGCTATTTCTGGAGTGGTTTAACAACAATTTTGTACCAGAGGTAAGAGAACATTTACAACGCATTGGTCTCGAAAAGAATTGCAAAGTTCTTTTGCTATTAGACAACTGTCCAGCACACCCGGATGTAAATGCAATGATATCTGATAATGTTACAGTAAAATATCTACCACCGAATTGTACATCTTTGATTCAGCCTATGGATCAAGGAGCCATTCGGAGTTTCAAATGCCAGTACCGTAAATTTATCGTGCAAAAACTTGTGGATTCTAATAGTCGACACGAATTTGTTAAATCTTTGAACATTAAGTCAGCTTTATGGACAGCAGCGACTTCGTGGGATTCTGTAACCCCACGTGTTTTAAATAAAGTTTGGAATAACTTACTATCTCAAGATGATGAAAATGATTCAACTTTTAGTATTGAGATACAATCAGATGTATTAATACCACCTGGTTTTACAGCTGATGCTATCTCAAAGTGGATGGAGTGCGATATTGATGTCGCACCGTTTGCTATTGTATCTGATGATGAAATCGTTAACATGGTCAATCAAACAGAAGAATATGAGCTTGAGTCAAATTCAGAGGAATCAGATGGAGGTAATACGGTAGAAACCCCCACATTAGCTCAAGCAATAGAGGCTAGTAGTGTTTTGTTAAAGTTCTTAGAAAACTATACTGGTACAGGTATTTCAGAACCAGACAAAATACAAGTGTATCGCATACAAAGTCATTTACTTAAGGAACAAATGAATTCTAAAAGACAAACTACTTTAAACGAATATTTTAAATTAATATAAATATGCATTTATGTACCTATATGTATGTATATGAAAGTATATTATAAAAACAGTAATAAGATATGTATCTGTATTCATAAGTATGTTAATAGATGCAAATTTACATGTTCTTTTTAAAAATAAATAAAAATAATAAAATTTTTGAATATTTCAAAAAACCTCTTTCAACCGTGTTTTCGATTATCCGTGCTGAGCCCGGTCCCGAGCAACCCGGTTAATCGAGGTACAACTGTAAATAAGGAACTTCATTTATTTGACCAAATTTCTATTTTTTAACAAACATATTGAAAATTAAAAATTCTGCTACATTTCAGATCACAACTTATTTGATACAGTTTAACTTATTTAAAACAAAATTTAAATATCAGTATTCAGGCTAAAAATATAGTACTTTATTTGATAGCATTTTTCCTTAAGAAGAGCTCACATAGGACCTGGCATGAATTGACCAGCTTTCGTTTGGATTCTTAAGTGAGGGGCGGACGTTTCTTCTTTGGCCGACATTTTGCAGCTACGATTTGATTTTTTGTTTTTGTCCAGTAGAGCCTACAAAGTGTCAATAATTTTCATATCAGAAGACTATGTCCTACGGGATGCTCAAATGGAGGCAGTTCCATAAGGATTGTTTTATGTTTGCGATCATTAACTTGGCAGAATCAGGACTCTCCTTATACCAAGTTTATCGGCACTTTGAATCAAATTATTTTTAAGAATATCAAGATATAGTACATAGTTTTGTCCATTATCCCTTTTATAAACACTAAGCTTCCTACACCATTTGCAGACATACCGCCCCAAGCCACTACACGATCTACGCCATAATTTACAATATTTGTAGCTCTAAGGTTCTCTTTATTAAGCTCCGTATTCTTCTTCAATAATCTTTCGCCAAACGTAAGACATGTCGCCGGAGCAAAGAATGTTAAATTTTGACTCGTCAGAAAATATGACCGTCTTCCAAAAGCCCGAAGCTTTGCATAGATGCGCCTTAGCCATGATTCAATAATAAAAGGCTTCCTCAGTAAAGGCTTTTTCGTTCCCTCTTGACAAATCGACTCCCTTAGCAAGACACTGGGTTGCTAGCTCTAGAAATATTTGAGTAAAATTGGAGTAAAAGTAGGAAAAACATTTCATTTTGAAAATGGTGGGCTTACGAACAAAAACTCACTCGATAACTCCAGGACCGATATGACATGAAATACATCCTGACATACGGTTTAAGTTAGGACATAATAAGAGTAAAATTGAGGCACCACGAGATCGATACATTAATGGAGAATTTAAAAAGCTTTATTTCTTATGATGATTTTAAAAGAATTCATGTTTCCATGAATCCATGTTTCAAGAAAATTTAGTGAAAAAAATGGTCGTAAAAATTACAAATTAAAGATAATTTTCGCTTTTATCCAGATAACTACCGTGAGCACAAGTCACAAATAATGCAAACTTGGTTAATATATAAATGCCCCCACATTGTTGAAACTCCTGCACAAACAACGGATTTGAATGTCATCGAAAATTTGTGGTCGGTTTTGGAAGCCAAATAAAGGGTGGTTAAATGTCAAGAGCCGTTGTTGAATGTGGACCACACCTAAACTTCAAGTTTTTTTCTGCATTTCATTTGGCATTTTTCAATTTTAGACTAACTTAATTTGAACCATGGAAAGATACACAATCGAGCAACGCGTTAAAGTTATTCAGGCTTATTGTGAAAACGGGCGTTCAAATCAAAATGCATATCGCGCACTTCGTGAAGAAAATCATCTTCAGTTACATCTCAGTGGATTTGTCAATAAGCATAATTGCCGCATTTGGGCGAATGATAATCCAAGAGTGATTGCCCAAAAACCAATGCACCCACAAAGAGTGACTGTTTGGTACGGTTTTCGGGCCGGCGCACAGTGCGGCCGATTCCCGAAAAGCTGGCCAAAACTCAAAAAATTAAGTAATTGATTCAAAATTTCTTACTCGGGGGTTGTCGGGGTCGCTGATTACGAATTTGATCTTAAAATTTTGAAAATCCACCCCCTTCCACCCCTATTGGCCACCCCCTCACGTGAAATAGCGTATATTCTAGAACATAATCAAGATGCATGTTAATTTATATGTTTTCGGGGTCGCGGATTACGAATTTGATCTTAAAATTTTGAAAATCCACCCCCTTCCACCTCTATTGGCCACCCCCTCACGTGAAATAGCGTATATTCAAGAACATAATCAAGGTGCATGTAAATTTATATGTTTTCGGAGTCGCAAGGTAGCAAGTGATAGCAGCTGAATCTTGTTTTATTCAGTAACCATTACTTTTTTGAGTAACCTTTAATAGGTTTCAAAGCAGCATTGTATTACTATACAGTTTGAAAACTCAAATTTTATAAAAAAAATTGCAAAAAATGTATCTACGTATTGCTGCAGCTAAAAATTTTGTGTCGAGGTATTGATATGTACTAAAGATTTCTCGTATTTTACTAACCTTCCGAAGATGATTCCATTTGGTTTTGTTCAATTTACTCCATTACAAAATCTTTCAAATGTGTACAACTTTCACTATTCATCGACAGTAATACGATGCTCAAACGAAGGCCACGTTGCGACTGAAAATACAGAGGATACTTAGGGTACAGGACGTTGCTATGAACGGTTTTCACTACTCAAAGCATTACTGTAGCCAACCCAAAGACAAAAAAACTCTATCTAGAAACTTTTTTTTTCGACTTTTGGCCAGCTTTTTGGGAATCGGCCGCACTGTGCGGCGGCATCATTGTGCCGTATTTTTTCCAAAGTGAGGCCGGTCAGGCAGTGAATAGTGTTCGCTATCGTGAGATGATAACGAACTTTTTATGGCCCGAATTGGAAGATATGGATGTGGACGATATGTGGTTTCAACAGGACGGTGCCACTTGTCACACAGCTAACGAAACAATGGCTCTTTTGCGCGAAAAATTTGATGGCGAATAATAATCTCACGTCGCGGCGATGTCAATTGGCCGCCAAGATCATGTGATTTGACACCGTTGGACTTCTTTCTTTGGGGTTATTTGAAAGATAAGCCAGCACAAATTCAAGAGCTAAAGGATGAGATAATTCGGCACATTAATGGCATAGAACCTTAATTATGCCTCAGCGTCATCGAAAATTTAAACCATCGAATGGAGGTGTGCCGCCGAGGCCGCGGCAGCAATTCGGTCGATATTTTGTACCATACGTAATTGAGCCATACCAATATTATCATAATAAAGAGAAATGATAATAATTTCTTACAAAAGTTGTATTTTATTCAAAATCAACACCGGCCCTTGAAACTTAACCACCCTTTATAAGAAAATATGACATCCATAACAAATCTGATCTTAAAAAGGCGATACTTGAAGAGTAGAACCAAATTAGTGCAGAATATACAGAATATCGTTGACTCCATACCACGTAGACTTTAAGCTGTAATTGATAATAAAGAATACCTAACAAAATACTAAGTAACTTAAAATTTTTTTAGAATTAAATTAAAATAAAAATTTAATTAGAAATAAATAGTTGCCTATTTTAACTGCGGCGTGAATTCTCTGTTTGTTTTTTTTTTGCATTACAATTAAATGAAATAAATAAATAAGTGGACACTTTTTTGTATTTCATGTTGAGAAATGAAGAAAAATACTAAAATATCTGCATACTCTATTTTCCAATTTTCGGAAGATATTATGAAATATAGAACTCAAATAAGCTGTGAGCGACTGTATAAGATCTGTTTAGAATATAAGGGGTTAGGGGTAGTCAGAATTTCCAAAAAATTTGATTTTTTCCATTTTCTTAAAGTATAATATCTTAAAAATATTGTGTAAAAATTTGAAGTGAATCCGACAAATACGTGTCAAGTTATTCAACAATTAACAAAGGGCGCTCCGGAGCGTTCGAGAGCAAGTAGCTAGCAGCAGCTGTAAGCAACCGACTTCTCGGATTTTATTGTTATAGAATATCCGTTTTGATATATATTTAAGTATACCTACTACGGCTGAAGAGCTATTATATAGCCCAGGAATAGTAAGTAATTAAATAATTCGTATAACTCTACATAAATCGATAGAAAAACTTTAAATGCGTTTTTCTCAAAACTATGTCTTTTGAACTGGTGATCACTGTAACTTAAAAACCACTTGGTAGATTTCAATAATGCTTTTGAAAAACATAAAAAACTAGTGCCTGATCGAAAGATTTTTTTCCAAAAATTTAGATTTTTTTTACACAATTAACTGTCGGTTTTTTTCTCAAAAAACTGAAAAGTATTTCTTGAGGTCGCCATATTGTTAATTTTGGAAAAAAAAATTAAGCTTCTATCAGGCACAATATATCTCTTAATAAAACTAATTTCTCTTGTCCGATTGATTTTAGATGCATCTCCAAGGACTTGTGATGATCACCGCAAGGGACTTCTAGAGAAACGGAATCCACACAAGCAGCGATAACTTTTACAATTATTATTATTTTTTTTTTGTTTTTTGAAATTTTGCTAAAGTCATGTCGAAATTAATGCTATGTTTTAATTTTTGTAAAATTAAGCAATTGACTAGCAAACAAAAATTATTGAAAATCATAATTTTTTCGGGTCTCTGACTACTCCTAACGCCATAAGTAATATATCAGATGATAGATAATAGGTTTTAAAACGTGCATTGAAAAATCAGGATTTATCTTAGTTAAGAAAATGTTACGATTTAAATATCGCAGCGGGTACTGGATCAAATGAGCTGTAACCCACTGTACGCATATGCATATGCCCTACGAATGTCATTTCTCTCACTCGTCGTGGCAAACAAATGCACATGCATATATATATATGTATGTGCGTATGCAAGTTTGTCGAGAACTTTTCCATGGTCATGCTAATATATTAACAAAGGGCGCTTATCTTTTTTGTATAATATCATGGGTAATTAATGTAAAAGTTATTATATACATACGTGCAATATAGAAAAAGTTGCGCCGATATTATTGCAAGCCAGCGTATTTGTTATATTTATAACCTGTGTTCGTCGTCCACTTGTTGATATCGACCACGTAATTAAATTGGTGCTTGCAAATACTACTAATAGAAAAATCAGAATTCCTCAATATTTTCTCAAGAACAGATGCCTATAAAAACTACATCTATTAAATTTATATGGAGTGTGCAAATTGTGGTCACGGCGGAACAAAACTTTTAAAAGCGAGGTGGAGTAGGCAATGCATTTAGTTTATATCGAAGGCCAAGTGTGTACATTTCAACAAAATTGCACTGCAGTTAGTCTGAGAAGACCTCCTCACAACCCGCTTTTACTACACTCTTATCTATGTATAGATATCTTTCTTTTACAAAATGTGGCGCAAAATAAATCCACTATCGGAAGATTTTAATTTTTGCAAATGGCGTTGTATGTTACCAATACTCGACATTTGTGAACTAAACAGCTGTTGTATACAAAGAGATGAGCAATGCAGTGCGTAAAGGTCAAAATAAAGGTGTACATCTCTCAAAATCATTTTTCTTTTAGTAAAACAGTTATTCAAAACCGAATCTGGATGATGAAATTTCACTTTCACCACGTGCATCTTTTCAAATATTTTTCTTTTCTTTTATTTTATACTTTAAATGTGCAAAATTTCAACAAAATCGGAATAAAACTTGTGAAAGGGGGGCGCCACTTCCAATATTTCTCTTTTCTTCCCCTCTTCCACTGCTTCCATTCCTTCAGATGTTTTTCATTTATTTCTAAGTGTGTACCTACAACGCTCCTCTCCTCGCTCCTGTTAGTCTGCTCTTGATGACAGATATTATTTTATATATATGCACATGCATACCTACATATATATATTTACTTATATATTAAAGATGAAGTGTGTAAAATTACATCGCAATAAAACTGTTGAAAATAGTGTGAGCTCACTTAGCAGCAACGTGTTTGTTTTTGTATCGGAAACGCATATGTATGTATGTGGGTGTAATTGGTGCCTACACCCTTTACTATGTGTTTGGCCGAGTTTCTGCTCTAATCTGTGGTAAGTGGCTTGATTTGATTTTATAAATGAAGTGACCCTTCCGGTCTCCTAATCCGCTACTCAAAGGCAGATGATTTTTGTGGGAAGCTTTCTATTGGCAGAAATATGCGCGGACATTTTTTTTTTTATATTTTAAATTCTTAGTTAGTGTCGAACCAAGAACCTACGGAGTGATAGTAAGACAAAAACTCACACATGCGTACACATTTACATGCTTTTATTTGATATACGGCGCCCGCCGTATACGCATGGATTAGTGTGTAACTATCATTCGGAAATGCACAGGATCGAAACACGGGCACCAAACATCACGTTTTTTTCTAAACTGATAATGGCAAATCTCCGATTTTATTTCTGCAGTTCGGAGGCGGAGTAAAACTGTGGGAAAATATCAAGACACACACCACATATAGGAGGGGAGCTCGGCCAAACATCCAATGAAGCGTGTAAATACTCTGAATACTTCTGTTAGGTTAGGTTAGGTTAAAATGGTTGCCCACACTTGGACGAAGGAAACGAATTCGTCCTTTGTGATAACATTGTGAAGGAAGTAAGGTGGAGGAAGACCGATAAGACGAAAGGAGAGGGCGGAGAGAGGTGGGGATGGGCTAGATAGGAGATTGGGCTTAGTGTGTGAATTATGAACGATGACTGTACCACGGTTGTGGCAAACGCTTAATGCTGCTGACAAAGTTCATCAGATTTTTAATGTCAAGGCCTAGGGTAGAAGGGGAGGCTTCGACATGAGGGAGGCTTCGACATTTTCAAATTTGGCTCGCATTATAGCTGCTATTTCTTTCATTTCAAGAATGAACAACGGCGAAGTTGAATTCGATGCTTGCATATGAATTGATCAGTGATTGCTTGGACGCGGTGAATAATAGATCATTTTTTTTATTTTTGGTAAGTGTACATGTAAAATAGTGCGTGCAAGTATTAGTGTGTAAAAAGTGCAAATTACGACGTATAGGTTTCTTTTTTTGCCAAACAATATTATATTAGAAGTGTGATTTGGTGTTTTTGATGATGTTTTAAAAAACATAAGCAAATAGAGTTTTAAGCGGAAACTTGAAACAAGTGCACGAGGGAGGATTCGACAACGTTTTTTGGGAGGTTTCGACAAATTTTCGGAGCCTCCCTTCTGTCCTATTTTACTCAGTAAATAATGTTTTGCAGCTACCAAGATGCCGAACGTATATAAAACGAAGTGTCCTGACAGAGTGATCGACGAGGATAATATGGAAAAAGCCCTGGAGGATGTTAAGAAAAAGGAAGAAACCCCTTCAAGTGCTGCTCGCAAATATGGAATAAAGCGGACAACTCTTATATCCCGATTATTAAAGCAGAAAACAAATATGGGAGTTTAAAAAGATTTTCAATCCAAATTTTCGAAACATTGAAATTCCCGAAAACATTGTAAAAGGATTTTCAGCCACTGGGATCTTTCCCTACAATTCATTAATCTTTCCTCAGTCAGACTTTCCCCACTCCGAAATCCAATTAAACTCTGATAGTGCCGCCGAAACTCACCAAGTCGAATGCATGTCGTCCGAAAATATTCAGAGGCCGTCATCTGAACCGAATTGTTTTTCTCCAGAAGTTATCCGTCCAATTCCCGTATTGAGGAAGAAGAAAATCTTAGCCAAAAACCAGGGAAAGTCGAAAATTTATACGGATTCTCCAGAACAGTTACGCTTAGAGGAATTGAAACAGCAAAGCATTGATAAATTTAAGTTGCCGAAACTAAAATTGTGTAAGAAAGTCAAAACACTACGAAATCCAAAAGCTAAGAAACACCGAAGAATAAGTTCCTCATCATCTAGTGAAAACACTTCCTATAGCTTGGCTGATTCTGATAACTCATTTGACTTTGGTGAGGATCTCAGCAACGAGGAAACGGCATTGAAGGTTGCTAAAGAAATTCATATTGAAGGCAAAGATCCTATGAAGGAGCAACTATGTGTGGAGAACGAAATGCAAATTGAGGAAAACAAATTTGTACTGGTTAAATTCACAGACAAAGCCGATTTCTTTTACATTGGTGTAGTCGTAGAAGTGGGAATTACTACGTGCATAGTCAAATTTCTTAGACGGCAGCTGAAAACACAACTATTTTATGAACCCCTTATTGAAGACAAAAGCTTGGTTTCAAAGCAGGTCATATTGCGTACTTTGCCAACACCTGAACATCCTCCAGGAACTTCACGGGCGCACAGCAAATTTATTTTTGACTGCGACTTATCGAATTTAGATGTGCGTTAAAGTATGTAATGTTATAAGTAATTTTAATGGATAAAATGTATTTATGAATTGAAATGAGTGAATTGCATTGAATTAAATGTTATAAGTAGTGCTAATGGATAAGATGTATTTTTGAATTGAAATATAAAACACATAATATGCAAACTCGTTTGAAATTTTTATTATACGGAATATATTTTCCAAAAATTCCACTTAAAATTCATATTTTACTTATATGTTTTAAAAGTGTCGAGGCCTCCCTTTCGCTGTCGAAGGCTCCCATAAGGCTGACGAAGCCTCCCTGAAAGCGGGAGGTTTCGTCAAATATTCCTGTGATAGTTTTTTGATTAAAAGGTTGAAAAAAAATTAAATAAGAAAAGTAACGACAAATTGAGAGTGGCACAAACATGCATAAAATCAATAATTATGAAAGAAAATAACTGCTTCATACTCCAGTTTCTCTAAAAACAGTATTGTTTCTTAACCTGTCGAAGCCTCCCACTTCTACCCTACTATATCAGCAAGCGTAGCGAAAAAGTAAGAGCCAAATTGCCTCAATCTTAGCACCACGAGAGCAGGACATCTAAGAAAACGATGCTAAGATGATGCTTGCTCGAGTGCCCCCGATCCACGCGTATCCAGAAGGATTCCCCGACCTTACAAGTTTATGTATTACTTGCCCAGCACTCGCTGAGTTGGCGTGAAGCTCATCTTTCTCGGAGCTGACAACAGGTGTTCTCCCTTCGCGGGGTAGTCACCTCACTTGTCCTTTGTCTGGCCAGCTCATCCGCCTCACAGTTGGCGCAAAAACATTTTACTAAGCTTGTATACGAGTAAAACATGTCACGTGCGACATGTCACGTGCGACATGTCCTGTGCGACAGTGATTAAAATTTTATTAAAAGAAGTATAAACTCCTTTTTTTAGAGCCATCTATGCATAACTTTCCTTAAAATAAG
>JAYXIM010023301.1:0-69134 GCA_037575425.1 Anastrepha fraterculus | reverse complement strand
TATATATTTTACATTGGACATCCTGCTGATTTCGGGATTAAGGATAACACCTAAGTATTTTGCTTTTTGAGAGATTAAAGCCTGGTATGTTGGTGAATAGCATCAGTTCAATTTTGCTCGGGCTAAACCGCAGTCTGTGGCCCAATTGCTGAGTAATCCCAAAGCTCCTTCCATAAACTCGCTTGTTATTGTGGTAATTATAATCACTACGTCATCCGCATACACCACTGCCTTAATTCACTTTCGGTCAAACTTGGAAAGTATGTCATTGACATCTAATAAACACAGCAAAGGAGATAAAACTCCCCCCTGTGGAGTTTCCCTGCTGGCAGAGCGTTTATCAGACGTTGAGATCTGTGTCCGTGCCTAACGTATTAAGAGCCTCTGTAATGGAGCTTGTGTAAACGTTGTTAAAGGCCCCTCTATGTCGAAAAAGGCGACAAGTGAGTATTGTTTGTATTCTATGCTTCTCTCGATCGTACTTACAACCTCGTGAAGAATTGTATCTGTAGGTTTTCCTTTGAGATAGGCATGTTGGAATGTTGAAATGGTAGTGTTTGTAATCTTCTCTAAGATATGCATCGAGCAATCGTTCAACAGTTTTGAAGATAAACTGATGGGTCCGCTGACCGCGTCTACCAGCTTTGGGGGTAAAAATCACCTTAACCCTCTCCAGCTTTTTGGAATATGCCCTAGCATAAGTCTTTTTTTGAAAAAGGCCTCTAGCCCTGGAATAGTCGTTTTTCGAGTATTCCACAGCATGGCAGGGAATATTCCATCTGGGCCGGCAGCTTTGCATGCATTTGCAACTTCATACAAAATTGAGCTGCTATCTTCAATACAATTTGTCTGTTTTTTCGCCTTTCACAATAATTGAACATTTTTATTGTTTTTATTTTTTCATGCACATTCGTCCAGCATCCTTGGGCACCATATACCGAGCCTACCGGTGCCGTTATTTAGCGCTTACCCAGCAACGAAGCACGCCATCACAGCGCTGTGCCAAACAGTGCGCCAGGAAATTAAATATTTCAAGTTAAATATTAAATTAACGGTAAGCAAATTGTAGCAAAAGTTAAAGTAGTGCCATTACGCACGTAAACATACGCATACGTATGCGTACACATACTCGTACATGCATATGTCATGTGCACTTGTAAGTATGGGCATGCACACATTGAAGGCAAATGAAGGCGTTGACTGAATAAATGCAACATATTGCAGCTTTAATGCCTTTCATGACTCAAAACTCTAACTTAATGAGCTTTAAAGACACATATCTTGAAATTCAAAGATTTTAATAAAATAAAAAAAAGGGAAATTATATTAGTTTGTTATTTAAAAACAGAGTATAAGTCCTGGATTAGTAGACACGGATCTGTTGAATGTTTACTCTGACGATATTATCAGCTATCCAAAACTTACAGCCGCAGATGTCGCCAATGCGGTTATGTTTGCATTAAACACACCAAATTATGTGCAGGTATTTTTAAATTGTACTCACTATAATTTGAATACACTTTAAGTAAGAAATCAATTACTCATATGGCTCAATTTTGCAATTTTCAGGTGGAAGAAATCATTATCAAAGCTATGGACCGCTATGATGAATAAAATCATGACTTTCATATGATCAAATGGTAGAGAAGCTTTCCTTTGAGGGTCATCAGCGAAATTGTATGCAAACATATAAAACACTTTTTAACAAAATAATTTATCTAATTAAGTCAACTTTTTTATGAATAAAAAGAAACTTTCCGCGGTTATTCTCTGAAATGTTATATAAAATCATAGTTTTAAGCAAATATTCAAGTATCTTAGTAAAATCAATTTCATAAAAAAAATATAGATATATATAATTAGCGGCATAAATTCTTGACACAATTCCAAAAATACTATTTTGCGAGGCCTTCAAAATAGACATTGGTTGCGTAGACATTTTTATATACTATATTATTATTATCGTGCCTGTATATTTTCGCAGTTCTATATAATTTTGTGTTATTTGTTTCATTTTAATATTAGCTAGAAATATATTTGCGTATGTACTATGAACTAGTCTAGTAAAACTGCTATGAATTCGTTAACTTGATATTTTTCTATTTTTTAATAAAATGTGTTATGGTTTTCTGCAACAAATAAAGTTTTAAAAAAGCATCGAAGTTCTTTTCATTATTAAAATCTTCAAAGAAAATAGGAATAGTGAAAAACCATTTTTTGCAGCTGCAGTGGCCTTTTTGGGTTTTTTGAAGATTTTATCTTCGCTTGGAAGATTTTAGGCGCAATTTTTCTGGCAACACTGGTCTGGAGTTGAAAAATGTACTATATGTTTTATTGATTGCTGTACTGTCAAAACGTAATTAATATCATCAGAAAAAACCAAACCAAAGGGGATACTTAATTCTTCTGCGACACACGAAAGCCAGCGAGTCATGGCCACATATTTTACAAATCTACAGTCATTTTGCTAGAGTAAAACTTGCTCTGATATGGAATTAAATACTCTCTCGTAAATAATTTTAAAATCCCTTTCGTAGGTAAATACGAAAACAATTGCTAATAGTTATAACGCTTCCCACTCAAAACTTCTTTCGATGCTCGGATATTATTTCATACAAAAGGCAACCGAAAAAAAATATTAAGAGTAATTAAAAGCTCAAACTATAAATAAAGAGTATAAAGCAGCATTGTTGAACCAGATTTGGCAAATGCATCTAGGTTTTTGTTGGGTCATTGATTGCGGATCACTGCATCATCAGTGGGGTTATATAGTAAAGGTTGATTTTTAAGAGCTATAGGAAAGTTTTTCAAAAAAACACACGTAAAATTCGGAAAAATGCATGAAATTTTTATTAAAAGCAATAGTACAGTCCATATAATTTAATGTTTGAAGATTATTTCATGCAAATGTTGACCACGACTGCGCTTCAAATGGTCCATCCGCTTAGTCCAACTTTGGCATACTCTTTCCAATGTTTCGGCCGGTATCTCACTTATAAATGCTTTAATGTTGTCTTCCAATGCGTTAATTGAAGCAGGCTTGTCTGAATAGACATGAGCTTTAACATAGCCCCACAAAAAATAATCTAAAGGCGTTATATCGCACGATCTGGGTGGCCAATCGACAGTCCGAACGTGAAATAAAATGTTCACCGAACTCGCCTCTCAACAAGTCCATTGTTACGCGTGCTGTGTGGCATGTGGCACCGTCTTACTGAAACCACATGTCATGCAAGTCAAGCTCTTGCATTTTGGGCAAAAATAAGTTGGATATCATTCCACGGTAGCGCTCACCATTCACAGTTACGTTACGATTCGCAGCATCTTTGAAGAAGTACGGTCCAATGATACCTCCAGCCCATAAACCGCACCAAAGTGTGACCTTTTCTGTATACATTGGTAGCTCTTGCAATTCTTCTGGCTGATCTTTACTCCAAAATCGACAATTCTGCTTATTTACGTACCCATTGATCCAAAAATGAGCTTCGTCGCTGAACACAATTTTTCGATAAAAAAGTGGATTTTCGGCCAACTTTCCAGGAGCCCATTGACCAAAAACTCTTCGTTGCGGTAGATCGTTCGGGTTCAATTCTTGCACCAGCTGTATTTTGAAAGGCTTCACACCTAAATCCTTTCGCAAAATTTTCCACGTTGTTGAGTAACAGAGGCCCAATTGCTGCGAACGGCGACGAATCGATAATTGATGGTCATCATTAACACTGGCCGATACAACTGCGATATTTTCTTCAGTTCGCACTCTACGTAAGCGTGTTGGTGGTTTGATGTCCAATAATGTAAATTTGGTTCTAAATTTAGTCACAATAGCTCGAATAGCCGCTTCAGTGGGTCGATTAAACTGACCATAAAATGGAAGAAGCGCGATAAACTTTCTTAACAGAGCACGCATTTATATAATAAAATTCAATGGTTTGCGAGCGTTGTTCGTTTGCAAGACGATTCATGGTTAAATTATAGACCAAACTGAAGATGTTTGACAGTGAAACAAAACACGAAACATGCGTAAGCTGTTTAAACCAACTGTTTAAAAAGATAATAGCTAAAAAATCACCCGTTATTTTACTTCATTTTACTTCTGTTACCTATTTATTTAAAAATTATCAAGATCATGCGGCCAACATCTCAAAGCAATGCATTTTTGTATGTTTGCAATTTTGTAACGTTATGCTACGCTCTCGCAAAAGTATGTATGTATGTATGTTCATACTTATTATTTACTTTAGGCAGCTTAACAATCATACATACACACATACACCTAGCCTACCGTTAGCTTGTAAAGGGTGTTTTTTTTAAAGGTTAGGTTTTCAAGATGAAATAAAACGTATATAATTTAATATTATGGGCAAGAATTTAGCTTTATTATAAAGATAAGGGTTTGCCATTATGTTTTAAAAATGATTTCGGGCAAGTGGCCGCCACGGCTGGCTCGAATAAATTCCAACTGAGAGGCCCAATTTTCGACCACTTTTTGCAGCAATTGTGGCCGTATGTCAGCAATAACGCGCCGAATATTCTCTTCCAAGACGTCAATCGTCTCGGGCTTATCTGCGTAGACAAGCAACTTCACATTGCCCCACAAGAAATAGTCCAGCGGTGTTATATCGCACGATCTTGGAGGCCACGCCACAGGTCCACGGCGCGAGATAATGCGCTCACCAAAAGTTTCCTTCAATAAATCGATTGTTGCGTTGGCTGTATGGCATGTAGCGCCGTCTTGTTGGAACCAAAGGTCGTCCACATCAACATCGTCCAATTCAGGCACGAAAAAGTCATTAATCATGGCTCTATAGCGCTCTGCATTGACTGTAACATTATGGCCGGCTGCATTTTTAAAGAAATATGGACCAATGATTCCCTCTGCCCATAGAGCACATCAAACAGTGACTTTTTGAGGATGTAACGGCGTCTCAGCAATGCCTTGTGGATTATGTTCACTCCAAATGCGACAATTTTGCTTATTGACCTACCCATTCAACCAAAAGTGAGCTTCATCGCTGAACAAAATTTTCTTGTGAAAATCGGGATCGGTGGCCATCTCGTTCTGGGCCTATTCACCGAACATGCGACGCGCTTGATGGTCGTTCGGCTTCAATTCTTGCACGAGTTGGATTTTGTAAGCCCGCAAACCAAGACCCTTCCGCAAAATCTTCCATAAAATGGATGGGCACATCTCCAATTGCTGCGCGCGATGGCGGATGGACTCATTCGGGTCTTCTTCGATACTCTGCTCCACAGCAGCAATAGCGTCCTCGGTGCGCACTGTACGACGTCTCTGAGGATGCGTATTATCCACTAGATCAAACGTGGTGCGAAACCGATCCATGGTTAATCGAATTAGTGACTCTGATGGACGATTATGTCGACCGAATATTGGACGCAGCGCGCGATTTGCAAACGTTGTTCAGGTGTAAGTCTATTCATTATGAAATGGCAAACCAAACTGAGAATAAATCAAGTGACAGCTGTCAAAAAGACCATCTACGAAAAAAGTAGTGCCAACTTGAAAACCTAACCTCTAAAAAAACACCCTTTATACAATTGCGTGTTCTCTTTACTAATCTCTCCCAATTTCGAGTATCTTAACATATTTATTAATTTCACTAGCAACAATGAACTGTATTTTAAACTGGAATAAACGGGCATTAGGATAGCCCATTTACATACATACATACGTCACGGAATTTTTTATAAAAGAAATTGAAAAAAAAATAACTTAGTTTTAGTTAATAAAGTTTTCACCATCCATAACTTCATTCCAAAATAATAAATAGCCTGTTTATTCTTTATGCGTATTTGAAGTTGGTAATTGTTTTAATTAAAAAAAACCTTTTTTGGGAGTTTTCATTTTGATATTTAGTTTTATTCAAGCTTTCGCTAGGTGACCCTATTTTTATGGTTTTTATTGAAATATTTGCATTTTTACCATTTCTAAGATTGAAAAATCCAGTTTTGCTAAATGTTGCAATGTAAGATTCTTGAGAAAAGTTTGTTTAAACTTCTTGTAAGTAAAAGTTGAATTTTTGTAGAGAAAATTACGTTTTTAAATAAAAAAAATTTATAAAAATAATTAATTTTTTTATATTTTTTTTTATTTGTCTGTAGAAGAAATTACGATATGAAAGTACAAAGCAATTGGGAAACAAAATTATGAAAATAGAAAGGAGGTTAAAAACTGGGCCTTTTTTGGAACTGTAAATTTACGTCACTGTTATCATCGTCACTTTCAGGGTGAACCCCCATATACATATGGAGTACCAGCGCTGTAGTCATCGGTCATCATCGTCAGTCTCATCTAGCGGTAGATCCCAGAAAAATGCTGTTTCTACAGGGTAGATGCAAGGGAGAGAGGTGTTAAGTGAATGGGTTTCAGAGGGCACGTGAACAGGTGGTTAATGTCGTGCCGAGTACTTTCAAAGGCCGGATATATGTTGAGTATGTCGGGGTCCATTCTGGATAGGTAGAAGTTTAACCTACTACAATATCCTAAACGCAATTGTGCCATGACGCAGGTCTCACACTGAACTTTCACTTTCATCTGATTCAGCAAAAAGTTGGTGTTCAAACCAATCCATATGGTGATGGAGAAAATGAATATTTAAGCTCATGTTCCCACTTTTATACCTACTTAGTTCCTCAAACGCTCTCGAGAGATATTTGGTAACTCTCAAAATCAATTATTTGAATGGATTGCAATACAAATGTTATCAATAAAGTTCTCGATAAATTTCGATAAAGAGGTTATTTTTTTAGTTTCTCTAAGGTCTCCTTTTGGGAAGTGGACTTGGTTAAAAATCATTAATAGAAACCTAATCGATAATGAGAAATATTTTGCAAATACATCGTTGATAGTTAGACCCACCCTAGGGTCTATAAAAAGTTCTAGGTCTATAAAAAGTTTTTCCAGAGAACATCTGAAGAAAATAACTGTAACACCTTTGTAAAGCTCACGAAGGAAAGTCGCCGTGTTAAAAATAGATTTTTTTCATATGAATCTATTTGAAATCATTTTTTTTATTGTTGCTTTTTCCGCACTAAGTAGTTTAAGGGTGTAACCCACTAACTCACTTTTGAAAAATCGATTATTTTTTTTTTGCATTTTTCGAAAGTATATATATCCAGAAACATCATGTTAAAATCGCAGATTGAACTTAGGTAAGTTTTTTTCATGATTTTTCATAAAAAAAAACTTTAATTGCATTTTTCTCGAATTAACGTTTTTTCGGTTGGTCCACAAGATTTCTCGGGAACCAGTGGAACGATTCTCATGAAATTTTAACCACATATTCTACACATAAATAGCTATAAAATAAACAACTTTCGTAATAAAATTTTGATTTTTACTAATTTTTTTTCACAAAAAACAGTGTAAAAAATCATGTTTTTTAAAATTTTTTTGTTTTTTGGCCGCCATTTTGTTATTTATTAATAAAAATTAATAATTTTACTTTATTTTATAGCTACTGTTATAACAAATCTAAAACTTTTTGATTTTTCTGTTTCTGATAAGCCGTTCTCGAGATATCGTGTGGACCAGCGACCTATCTCTAAATCATGGTGTTATGTTTAGCTATAGTTTTTGTATAAAAAAATTGCAAAAAATGAATAAAAAAAAATTTGTTCTTGTATTTTAAGACTTTATTTATCAAGCCTAACAACTTTTATATCAATATCATTCATAGCCTGCTTGAAAAAAATTTCCGAAAATAGCCTTTTTTTCGAGCGTAGTTAGTGGGTTACACCCTTAAGTTGGCATGGTAAATAACTTATTTTTCGAATGTTGACATTTTAATTAAATATAGTATCCATTACTCAAAAGAAAGTCTTAAACAAATCTTTATTTTCTGCCATTTCCCTAACCAGAACTTAATTCAAGGAAACATTTTTATTTATGACTTCATTTATAATTCCCTTCAGTGATTCACGTAAATTATATTAAAATAATTGTATGCATATGCCTTCTTCAATTATTTAAAAAATTCACCTTATTTATGTATATATGTATGTAACTTTAAAATATCGGCATCAATTGAACCTGTGAGGTGCACATCTGCAATTAACACCATAGCCCATTTGTCCAACCAACCATACACCGCGGCTGGAATTTGAGCAACGCTAAGTCATTGCCTAGGCTGAGATTTATTTTATTATGTCAAATCAGCTTCAATCAGTTACCGTTTGACGTTAAGAGCGAACGAAAGCTGCGCTGCACTGATTTCTATTATATAGAGTGAATCGAACGAATTTCGCATAAGTGCCTGCATACTGATTATTTATCCACTTCTAAAATGTATGACTCATACGAGAGTTTGCAAGAAGTGGCAATTGTTACTGGTGCCGGTGGTGCTATTGCAGCGCAAATTGCAGTGTTTCTCGCTAATAAAGGCATGACCGTTGTAGGATTAACGCAACAGCCCGAAGTAGTAGAAGTACGTGTAAATATTTTTAATGTATACATATCGGTGTGTGTGTGTGTTAAAAAAATATTTTATTTTTAATTTATAATTCACTTGTCTTTAGTAAAGTTATTTTTTCAACAATTATTTCTAAAATGTTTGCGGCACTCAAATCCATATAGTGAATGTCCCAACTAATATTTTTATACTCGCGCGCACATGTGTTGTATGTGCATATGTCCACACATGTACGTATGTATGCATGTAATTAAATTCGCGATTTATAACAAATGAAGTAGTAATTAAATGACAAAGCCATGATAGTTGCAGACCCTTTCTGCAAATGGTGAACCTACAGTTACATGCCTGTTCCTATTGTAGGAATAAAAAGAAGACAAGTATCTATCCAAACGAAAACGGATAGTATACGGATGTAATACAACTCAAAATATTTAGTATCCTTCAAATTTATTGTACCGCTTTCAACGGAAGTTCTTTCGGAATATATTTTTTTATTTTAATTTTTAGGCAGACGAGTGAACGTACGCAAATCAAAACTTTGTTTATATGAGAGGTTATCTACACCTCGTTGCCTAATTATAAACGTATAATGATCTTACTTATATTTTTTACAGTGTTTTAGATAAAATATTTTTACATGCACTGTTTGCACAAATGTGTTAAGAGAAGCAGGTTGACATAACAAGCAAGAAAAGCAGCATACAGGGTCCGGCACTCGAAGTGTAACCAATTAAAAAGACCGTACATTTACTTGGGGAAAATTACTTTTATTCAATTCAAAGTGAAAAATGTGTGAAAATAATACAAAATTTAGAATCAATTTACTTTTGCCCCTTTTGGCTTGACTATGGCCTGAAGACGGTCCAGAAACGAATCGCAAACTGCCCGTATTTTGGTCCAATCGCGGACAATGGCTTTTTTCAGCGCCTCGAGACTGGTGAATCTTTTAGTTCGATCTTGCTCACCAAAATGGCCCAAAGAGAATAATCCATCGGATTCGTGTCTGGTGAATTTGAGAGCCATTGTGTGGACGTTATGAAGTTCGGAACATTGTTTTTTAGCTATTCTTGGTTCACTCGAGTTTTGTGAAACGGTGTCGAGTCCTGTTGAAACGTGGAGGGTCTGTCACCGAAATGTTTGTCAGCCCACGGCTTCAAAGTAACCTCCAGAATACTTTTCTGATAATATTTTACATTTACAGCGGCCTAATCCATTACCTGTTTTGGATGCTGCCTCATGGTGGCTAATTGACGACTCAAATTCTTAAATGAACGGATAGTCAAATAAACCCTATCGTTTTGGGAGTTTACGAATTGCTCAATTTATAAAAATTCCCGTCAGAAAACACAATTTTCGGAAATTGATCGATTTCGGGCAAGCGAAGGAATTTCTTCCCTTTCTCAAGTCTCACTTGTTGCTGCTTTGGGGTAAGATCATGCGCTTTTTGGATCTTGTAAGGCTTGACTTTGAGATCATTTTTCGGTATGGTTAGATATTTTCAGTTCTTTCGCCAATTGATTGGCACTTCGTCGGGGATTTCGTTCAAGATTTTTCTTCACTTTTTGAACCATTTCACGTTCGAAATCCACTACTGATTTTCTTTTATCGCCTTTACTCTGAGCAAAATTCTTCCGCGCGCCTGTAAGCAATACTTTGAGCTAACAGACAGCTGATGCCCGTGCGTTAGCTGCGCGAGCGGTCGGAAGTTGATTACACTTCGAGTGCCGGACCCTGGAATGTGTGGTATTTCCTTTATTTTCAATAACTTCAAAGATCGTATTCGGCATTAAATCAAATAACTTTTGCCCTTGTTGCGTGCAAAGAGAGTCCGATGAATGACGAATGGCATATTTCAACTCTTCATTTGTAGAGTACGGCTTATTTCCTTCGTAAACTGTTCGAACCAATTCACCCCACACGTTCTGTATGATACTGAGAACGGGAGAAATTGATGGCCACTCAAGAAATGGGGATGAGTGCTTTGTTCAGCAAACCAGCTTTAAGCGCGATGAGATGAATGACAGGCCTTAGTGTCTTGCTGGAATACAAAATTTCACCAGAAGGCACATAGAGCATTGGCAGCAATTTATCCGAAAGTAAACTTATGTATTCTGCGGAATTGACGCCTGTTGATGGTAAGAGGATTTTGATATTTCCAATTGTACCAACCCTCAGCTTCACTCACACCATCACAGATGATTCATCGACAAAATTCTTTTTTGAAAATTATCTTGGCTCGAAACGTAAATCTCTCCAATACTTACTAGATCCGTCTGGCCCATTTAAGTTAAGTTAAATTCCTTTTCATCACTAAATTAAATAAAAATTTGGACAACTTATGCATTTTTGAAAAGCGGTTTATTTACTCCTACTACTAGTTTCCAAAACGTATATTATAACGTGTGAAGGTTTTCCGTCTCTTTCTTGTATGGTCAGCGCTAAGTTTTATAGGTGGCCTCATTTAAAAGAACTTAGTACTCCCCGAAAGCTTTAAAACTTGGCTTAAGGGGTTCTATACAGTTAGAAGGCCGAAACAAAGCGAATTTTCCACAATTTTTTCTGAGAAAACTTTTAAATTTATTGATCTAAAAATTGGTACACATATAATATTATGTTATCCTTTGAATGTATTTTAAGACTTAGTATTAGCAAAAATATTTATATGGAAAGGAGCTACAACTGATCTCCGGGAGCTCCTCTCAAAAAAGACGTTTTGCGGTGACCACTATAGGTATCTCTGCACTGGATCCTCTGAAATTAAAAAACCAAACAGATTTCGTTAAAGTAATGTTTAATTTAGTAATTACTGGAGGAATAAGCAAAATAAATTTTTTGACAAAATGGCGGTTTCTCAAAAAAAAAATCGATTTTTGAAAAAAATTTCGACCTTAAATTATTTATAAAACAAAAAATATTTATCGGTGGGAACAAATCTGCGATTAATTACTAAAAATATATATAATATATGTTTTCCATAAATGAAGGCACCTAAAGTTTTACGCTGCTTCCGAACAGCAGATGGTTATTTATGAGGCGCTTTGTATATGCACTCGTATCTTTACATAACAAATAGTAACAGCAATGTATTTTCTTCTTTGTAGGCTTTGAATGAGCAAATAGAAGGTCATGGGAAAATAGTCCCTCGCGTATGTGATGTAACCAGCGAGGAAAGCCTAATGGTTACTTTTAGCTATATACGGAATATCTTTCCGCAAGTTACAGTATTCGTATGCAATTCTGACATAATGAGCGTGAATTTCCTATCAGGTGAGAAGTGTAACTAATAACTCTTTAGCATCGTTTATGAAAGCTCCAGGCATTATTTACATTTAAGTATGGTTTACAGTTTTATTTTTAACTAGCATTTTCTAAAAACAATTTTATTTTATTTTCCTTAATAGAATCGAGTGGCGCAGAAATACAAAAATTATTCGATGTTAATGTCATATCTACTTCCTATTTCATACGTGAGAGTCTGGCGTTAATACGCGCAAAGAAAACGAGGGGTCACATTTTTGTTATGAACAGGTGAGTTTTTTACTGCAACCAGGAATGAAAGATAGTTTTCTCATTTATCAAAAATGTTTACCTGAAATATCACGTAATTGTACATTTTTGTTTAAGCTCACTACTAATCTTCTTCTTCTTATATATTATATATGTAATTGGAAGTATGAATATGAAAGTTTCTAATTTTATTTGTTTTTAGACTCTTAAAGTGTTCATCCGATTGCGATGAAATATTGGAGAGTTCTTGTTGTTGTTGGAATGTCTAGAAAAAATTTGGGTTCGTGATTCTTAAAAACATCGTATTTATGGTCCATTTTTGCTTATACAAGGTGGCGCAAAAGTAACCTTGCGATGTTTTTTGGCTGTAATTTAAAAAAAAATGAAAAGCTTCGATTTTTTTGATTCTTATTGTGGATTATTTTTATTTGGTCTTTAATTTTTTTTACATCACGTTGAGAATATGATGTCATGTAAATGGTCGCAGCCACAGTTGATTGCCATTTGAGCCCTTTTTATGGCATTTTCCATCACTTTGGCCAAAACTTCCGGCGATAGGTCCTCACATACTTGACGGATATTGTCTTTAAGAGCTGCAAGAGTCTGAGGTTTGTTGACATAAACCCGCGACTTCAAAAAGCCCCACAAAAAGAAGTCTGGAGCGGTCAAATCAGGCGATCTTGCTGGCCAGTGCAAATCGCCAAAACGGGAGATTAGGCGCCCGGGAAATGCATCCTTCAGCATATCGGTTGTGGCACGTGCAGTGTGTGCCGTTGCACCGTCCTGTTGGAACCACATGTTTTCCAATCACAATTCATCAAGTTGCGGCAAAAAGAACTCGTTGATCATTGCTCTGTAGCGCTCACCATTCACAGTAACCGTTTGGCCCGCGACGTCTTCGAAGAAAAAAGGTCCGATGACTCCTCCAGCGAAAACAGCACACCATACAGTGACTTTGAGCGGGTGTAATGGCTTTTCGTGGGTTACACGCGGATTCTCAGTGCCCTAAAAGCGTAAATTTTGCTTATTTACGTACCCGCTAAGATGGAAATGGGCCTCATCACTCATGATTATTTTTGATGAAAAATCATCTTCCTCTTGGTGGTGATTAAGGATGGCTTGAGCGTATGTTAGACGCGATTGGCGGTCAGCAGCTAACAGCTGATGCACCGTCAGAACTTTGTACGGAAATATCTTCAAACCATATACCAAAATTCGCTGTAAAGACCGTCGACTGATACCCATTTGCGTGGCACGTCGTCTGGTCGATGTCGACGGCGCTTCCATGACATCCTCGGCTACAGCAGCAATATTCTCTACAGAACGGCTACTCCGGGATCTGCCACGCCTGGCAGCATCTCGTGTTGTGCCAGTCGCTTCGAGGCGAGCGGCTAAACGTCGCAGTGTTTCACCAGTAGGCGTTCGACGGCGAGGAAATGTGCGACGAAATTCACGTTGTGCCAAAGTCACCGACCGATTATTGGTCAAATAAATAGTCAGGAATATTCCGCGTTAGGGACCAATCTCAAAATTTATAGCAGGCAAAATTATAGCTGATAGGAGGATTACTTTAGCGCCACCTGCTACTTGTGACTTGCCTTGATTAGGAGGAAACTCTTTTCATTAAAGTAGAAGCGCTACATGGCACTTTGGGCGAGGTATTTCAAAATGCCGTATTTTTGCGACTGAATGTGAAGTGTTCCAAGTGTTTTGAACGTGGTCTTAGATTTTTCTCAACATGGGTTTATTTGTAGACTAGTAAGCTGAAAAAATTTCGGAAAAATTGTATAATTTGGACGTTTATTGAATGTTGAAAATTTTTGTTATGTGCTTGTTAATCTCAAATATCTTCGGTTATTTTTAAGATTTCTATCCTTTTTTATTTTTTACTATAAAATACACTTTTTAAAAGATTTTTTTTTGTTTTTGGGAAAACACGCAACCTAAGATTCTTTTTATGCTCTTTTTTCATTAACAGTTAAATTCATAATAGAATTCCCATAACTTTCGAGTTATACTACTAACTCTTGACAGAAATTATGCGAAAAAGGGGTTAAGATCGGGCCAAAAGTGTGCCAGGAGGATGTCTTAGAAAGCGTGGTGAAGCTCTCTCTTCAATGGGGAGCTTCGGATCTTCCAGCAAGATTCCGCTCCACGCCATAAGCAAAAACCACCCAGCAGTGGCTAAAAAACAAAATTTCTGGGTTCATAGCCGCAGAAGATTGGCCGACTGGAAGTCCAGATCTGAATCCATTGGACTACGGTTTGTGGTCAGAATTGGAAAACATGGCCTGTCGAAGACCTCACAGAAATTTGGAGAGTCTCAAACAATCTTCGGTTCGAACAGCGACGTCAATTTTAATATTTCCAGTATTGAATAAAGCTAACTTCATTGAAAAAAGGATTATAATTTCACATCTGTACCGAACTAAACTTGTAATAGAACTTATGGCAGGAAGAGAAAAATTCAATTACGTACGTACAGCGACTAAGTAAGCAATCAGTGCAAAATACTGATACGATGATTGAGGCGCCGCTACGTGTGTATGTACATACATTAGTAAACATATCCACGCTGTTTTTCACAAGTTGAAAAAAAAAAAAAACATTTTCCCAAAAATGTTTAATTCAAATGAAAAATTATTTTAAACTATTTTAGAAAATATATTTTATGCTAAAACCAAACAAAATTATAATATATTAAATAGAAACGAAGATATTTGACTTTAAAAAACTCCACATCAAAATTATTAACAACAGATTTATTGATCTCAAAATTAAAAAAAAAATGTTAAACAAATTTTTAAGTTTTCATCTTCCTTACATAATATTTAAGACCATGTCCAAATAATGGCGTGGAATTTTGTTCATTCTCAACAGTTGTTTTATCTATCAATTTGAAAAAAGAACTGACTAGACAGCACTGAGGTTGAAATTTTCCAAAATAACGTATTTATGGGCCGATCGAGTTCATAATTTATGTAAAGGGTGATCAGATCGGAGGTACTTTTCCCAAAAGGGTTTTTTCACAGATCACCGTGAGTTCTGTCAAACTAAATATCATACCTTTTTCATTATTCATCATGGAAGGACTTACTGCTCAACAACGTTTATAAACCGCACAATTAAATTACTAAAATCAACGCCAATCAACGGCCAACTTGTGGTGTACGTCGATTAGGCTCATTTTTGGCTTATGGCTAAGGGTGCATGCATGTCAGAGATGCGATAAGCGATAAGAGCGTCGATAAGAGCAGCGACAAAAGCATAGCGTCGAGCTTTAGTTTTGTGTGGTGTATAAAACGGAGCTGCGATAAGAGCGTTAGTTGCATTTGCAATTTAAGTTTTGAAAAGAGAAGAGCTGTAATATTTATAATAATGAGTGATTCAGAGGAAGAAAATATGTTGTTGTTGACGCCTACTGCTGCATATTATCATCTACATAATACTGTAAGGGAAAAACGTCAGTTTTCGGCGCATCCTATAAACCAAGCAAGACTAGAACTCGGAGAATTTCACCATCTCTATAACAGTTTGAGACAGGATCCAAAAAAAGTTTTTCGAATATATGAGAATGACAAGCGATACATTCGATTATATTCTGTCTCAAATTTCGGATTGACTGCAGCATAATTGGCAAAACTGACATAACAGACCAATCTTGCAAGAGGAGAGATTGATACTTACAATAAGATACATACGTACGAATAATTTTATTGGAGAAAAATTAACATATTCATTGGTAAATAACAAAAAAAAAGAGAAATATTTTAAACATTTAGAATATTGTGAATCTAAATCGGATATTCATTGTTTTGGGCATTGTCATCACATCTAGCCGTGCTGTTTTCAGTGTTACATTCAATATAAATAGGTATTGATTTATTAACCAGTTTATGTGTCAGCTGCAATACTTTCATCCTGTATTCTAGTTTATGCAATGAAGTAATATTTTTCAGATGAGGCAATAAACTTTTAAAAAAAGAAAGATCTTCATCATCCTCATCTTTTTTTGCTCTCTTTTCTTGCAAAAATCGAAATTTTTCCTTTTTTATTTCAAGCAATGCATTTCCAATTCCTTCTTGTGAACGCTTGACCTTTCCTGGTTGTGGGGAAGAATTTAAAGGTTGGCGTGAAAATGATGGAGCTTCAATTTCTCTCGTTTCTTTTGAAATAGAATTTCGCATTTCACTTTTATCATCATTTAAAATTTCATCCATTAAAGAATTCATAGATTCATCTTCAACTATCGCTGGCAAGTTGCTGGTGGATTTCCTGGCAGTAAACTGATCTTTTAAAAAGGACAGATTATGAAAATACTGCCACGAACCATTGTAATCCGCCAATTGAGTAGAACCAGATTTTGGTTTGGAAATGTTTGTCAACGGATTTCTATATTTGTCACGTAGTCCTTTCCATTTATTGCGAACTACGGGCACTACAATAATAAATAAACAATAATGCAAAATTTAAAAATTATTTTGTTAACATTTTTTTTTTTTATATTGTTTAAAGATATTTATCAACTGGTCAATCATTTCGGAGTTTAGCATTTTCGTTTCGAATGGGTGCTTCAACAATTGGACAAATTGTAAAAGCAGTTGTTTACGTTATATGGGAAGTGCTTCATCCCATCCACATGAAAGTTCCAAACGAAAGTGATTTTTTAAAAATTGCGGAGGAATACAAAAAGTTGTGGGATTTCCCTAATTGCATTGGGAGTATAGATGGGAAACACGCACATTCTGGAACAATGTACAACAATTATAAAAATGTTTTTTCTATTGTTTTACAAGCATTAGTGGACGCTAATTACAAGTTTATATGCATTGATGTTGGTGGTTACGGTAAACAGAGTGATGGTGGAACTTTAAGGGCTTCGAATTTATTTGCATATTTAACCGACGGAAAACTCAAAATTCCTGATGCCTGTGCGTTACCAAATTCTGACATCATTGCTACTTTTGTAATTATAGGCGATGAAGCTTATCCTCTTTTACCTTATTTATTAAAGCCTTATAGGAGAAACCAATTAGATGCGGACAAGGAATATTATAATGCTAGGCTGTCAAGGGCGAGAAGAACGGTTGAATGTGCTTTTGGTATAATTTATTCCAAATGGAGAATTTTAGCTACAGCCATTCAAACCAACCCAACCTTAGCTGACGCTATACTTAAGAGCATTTGCTTACTGCATAATATAATTATTGATAGAGAAGGAATTGAGCACCATTTGACTCAAAACTGGACTTCAGTACCTAGAAATATTGCATTAAACCAAACTGTTGTAGGGCGACAGAATCAAAATGCAGAAAATATTCGCAATATATTCAAACTGTACTTTTGTCATAATCCAATTTAATAAATATGAAATAACGACACAATAACAAAAAAAGAATCGTTTTAATGCGACAAACAAAAAGAAATATGTACTTGTACATGCTCAAACGAAAGTAAACGGTAAATTTTTGTTGTTACTTTTATTATTAATTACTATGTATTATTGATATTTGAGCAACAATTTTACAATAAAAAACATGAATACATATTATTGCACTTACTTGTTGTATTGAATTGTTTGGATATCTCATGCCACAATTTATCCAAAATGAACCTGTTGTGGTGATTAGGATCTTTTTGATCCCAAATTGCAGGTTTTAAAAATACTGCACTTATAAAATCTTCTGTGTCCATCATCGATAATAGCGAAGAAATTACTAACCTACAATTTCTACGCTCTTATCGATGATAGCGAGCGAAGAGTGAGATAGCGCGCTGCTCCGACATGCACACTTCTATTAAAATGCATGCATTAATTTTCTACGCTTCGCTCTTATCGCTTATCACAGCTCTGACATGCACGCACCCTAAGTCAATAAGCAAAGTTTCCGTTTTTCTGCTGAAGAGCAACCCGGAGCCATTCAAGAATAGCCATTACATCTAATGAAAACAATCGTTTGGTGCGGTCTATGGGGGCGGAATCATCGGCCCATAATTCTTCAAAGGCGAGGCTGATGCCAGTGTAACAGTGACTGGCGAATGCTATCGCATCTTGATAAACGACTTTTTGATGCCGAAAATTGAATACCTTGATTTCCACTACATTTGGTTCCAACAAGACGGCGCTACTTGCGATACAGCGCGTGACACAGTTAATTTACTGCGTCGTCGTTTCGATGCGTAATTTATCTCACGCCTCGGACCAGTGGATTGGCCGCCAAAATCGTGTGATATCACACCTTTGGACTTTTATTTGTGGGGGTATGTAAAGTCTGAATGCTTTGTGGATAAACCAGCTTCGATTAAGACGTGGGGAGCCAATATTACTAAGGTTCACGAGAAACCGACATTACGGTGCAGCTGTGAATGGTTCTTCACAAAAATAATAAATATGGCCAATCAATTTGAATCTTTGTTGTTTTGATTGACTTTTTATTAGTTTACATTTTTATTCTGTTTTTTTAATCATTACTCTAAAATTAAAAAGACTTGCATCTTCAGTAAAAAATGTTCTCACTGTAATTTAAAAAAAAAAAATTAAATAAACAGTAATTTTTCTTAAAAATTCGAGAAATTGCCCTTGTTGCTGTAACAAATTATTTTTCCTTTATTAATAAAGTAAAAAAAAATATATACATCAAGCAGCCAGAACAAAACCCATGTCGACCGTGCGCTTCGATGATGTCCCACAAATGGAGCGGACTGCCGTTATAAAGCGCAGTCTCAATCAAAAACAGAATACCCTACTGTGTTGGTCAAAATATTTTCACATTCGGCCCTGCGAATAATGTGACTAATTAGCGGTGCATCAACACAAACCTCTTAAATCGTCTCTGATTTTTATTTGCTAATTAACATATCTTCTAGTAGGTAATAAATAAGCTTAAATGAACGTATGTATGTGCATACTCGTATATACCTGTCAAATGTTGTGGGTTCTAATATATCCACTGATTGTAATGATTGAACGGTTTTAAATAACATTAAGCGTGAGATGATGGCGATATTAATTGATTCAAATTTCATATGGCTCAAACGCCTTAGCGACCAAGCGCGGTTGGAACTTTATAATTTATACCATAAGTACAAAGTAACACATGGGCTGAAAAGTCCCAGGCCTGAAAACGAAACCACGTTTTTTTGTTGAAGCTTTATTCATCAACGTAATTTGTATCAAGAACAACGCAATCACTTCTGCGCCGCTCTAACACTTCAATACCACTTTTGTATAACGATTTAACTTTTGCCTTAAAATATACCTCAGTTTCAGCAATAATCTGTCCATTTCAGCGAAATTTCTTATCAGCGAACATTTTTTTAGGTCTGCGAACAGCCAGTAGTCGCTAGGAGCCAAATCTGACGAATACGGTGGATGTGGGAGCAATTTCAAGTCATGTAGTTTTGTCATTTTTTGGTTGACTTGTGACACGGTGCGTTGTCTTATTTTTGGTCAACAGTGAGCAAACGCGGCACCCACTTTGAACAGAGCTTTTTCATAGTCAAATGCTCATGCAATATAAAGCCAACACGTTATTGATATCTCTATACGATGTCAGCTAACTCATGCAACTTTACTTTTCGATCATTCAAAACGATTTTGTGGATTTTTTTAACGTTTTCTGGTGTTACTGCCTAATTTGGACGTCTACTGTGTTGTGCGTCATCGGTGTCTCTACGACCACGTTTGAAGTCAGCAAACCATTGTTTTATTGTTGTTTCTGACGGAGCGCAGTCGCCATAACACTTTTCAAGCCATTGCTTCGGTTGAACGGTATTTTTTCTCATCGAGAGGCAGTGTAAAATGAACTCTCCGGAATCTTATTTATAACTTAGGATACTGCGTCGTTCATAAACACGTGTTCGAAAAGTTCCACCCGAAGTTTGAAGTCGCTAACACACTTGGTTTGTATCATATTTTATGCGAATTTTTCGTAACTGTTTTAGTTACTTCGAGGTAAACGAGGATCTCGCATTAAAAGCAACGCGTTGTGACTCAATTTCAAGTGGAATCTGACGAAAAGCGTCAGATCGTGTTTAATTGTGCATAGCAGTTCAAGGAATATTGTGAATCTATATTTAACGGGAATCGTGTTGCCTACCGAGTTAAACATCTACAGAGCAAGCGTTCGGAATATGCTATGCGATAAATTGAACAGGCGATCAAGGTACCGTACAGGGGGTCAGGGAAGCTGCGAACGCGGTGCTGAACGTGTCAACCTCGAGGGATTATTAAAAGTCCGTCCAAGCGTTAGGATGATTATGCTATGTTAGACGGTCACTACAGTGAAGGTCGATAATAAAAATTTTCTCGCAAACTAAATTTGCTTCTTTTCTACTGAAAAAAAAATCCGGAACTTAATTGCGCTGCCTCGCACTTACCTTGATCTAAGTCAACTGATTTCAATTCTGTGCTTTTTTTTGTAAGTTCCCTACACCTGTAATTAACATTCCTACTAAAATTTTATCGTCATTGCTTGATATTTATAAAAGTTACGCCGTCTTGAGTAAATCTGCACATGTTTTCAATTTTTTACGGTTGTAAAAATGGATTTGAATTTGCAACAGGGTTTTTATTAAATTTTTGGCTAAAAATGCATTCAGTGGTGCGAAAACCATAGAAATGTTGGGAAACTATTACTCTAAAAAAAACAGCCGTTTACGCAGCGCACGAACGCTTCAGAAGAGATCGTGAGTCCATCGAAGTTGACGAACGTAGTGGCAGGCCTTCGACAACGAAAACTGTTGCAAACTTAAAAAAATGTCACAGAAGAGTTTATCAATAACCGTAAATTAACTATTAGAAAGCTGCCAGAGGAATGGAACATTTCTTATGGATCCGTTCAGGGCATTGCAGTTAACAAGGTTGGCAACATAAAAATGTTTTTGATGACGCCATCTTTCTAAGGAGTTAGTGCGTTGGAAGTTACATTCCTAGCTGACTTCAAGCGCACGCTTGGTGACATTCGGTTTAGTGGAAGCAAAGCTATACCGTCTAAAGTGTCAGTTTGTTTATACCAGCGCGCTGCAGCGGTACAAAAATGAGTTACGAACAAAGAGCTAATATCAAATTTTGTTTTAAAATCGGTATGATTGTCTATCTCGTGCCAGAGTTCATGAGTGGTTTAAACGTTTCGGAGATGGTCGTGAAGACATAAATGACAATAGATCTACGGACCGCCCAAAATCACTAATCACCGAAAAGTCCATCGAAATTGTTCGTAAACTTATCAAAAATGAACCGAAATCACAGTTGAAATTCATGGAATCGGAGTTAAATGTCTCCAAAACATCGATTTATCGCATTTTAACTGATCATTTGGGCTTACGAAAGGTCTGTGCATGTTCCATTCAGCACAGTGAGAATCAAAAATTGCTCATAATTCAACATTCGAAAGACCTCATTAAAGAGGCAAGAAATGACGAGAACTTCCTTTACAACATTGTAACTGGTGATGAAACGGGGCTTTTCCAGCATGAACCTGAAACTAAGCGTCAAAGAGCCGAATGGAAGGTCCCAGACGAGCCACCACCCAAAAAATCGTCAGTCAAATCGTCGAAGTCAAAGGTCCAGGCGATGCTCATTTGCTTTTACGATTCCAAGGGAATCGTCCACAAGTTGGTCGTGCCAACAGGCCAAACCGTCAATGCAATTTCCTTTCTTGGCGTTTTGAAGCGTTTGTTTCATCGCATACGTCGAATTCGCCCTCAATACCGCGAATGCGGAAGCTAGCGCTTATTTCATGATAATACACCATCTCATCTATCCACTCTTGTGACTGAGTTTTTGACTAGAAATCGCATTTAACCATCAATCACTCACCGCATTCGCCAGATATGGCTCCCTGTAACATCTACCTATTCGGAAAATTGCTTTTGGCCATGAAAGGAAAACGTTTTGCGTCCGTAGAGGCCATCCAAAAGGATTACACAGACACCCTGAAGGACATTCCGCTCAATGACCTGAAACACTCTTTAAGCTTTTAGATCACGCAAAACAGTGTATCGAATGGACTATTTTCAATAAATAGAGTTCCAAATGAAGCAAGCCCAAAAAACCACGTTGTTTTGAGTAAAAAAAAGCGATGTTCACGGGTTTTTTGGATTAAAAATGTATTGTACATCACGAATTTTTGCCAGAAGGTCAGATAGTTAATAAGGACTATTATTTGGGCGTTACGAGACATTTACAGAAAGCAATTCGAACAAACTTATGGGTTTCGCACCATGATAACGCATCGCCGCACAATGCCATAATTATCCGGGAATTGTGATTGAGAACGAAACGAACACCATCCAACAACCGTCGAATTCAGCTGATACGGCTCGCTGCAATTTTTTTACGTTTGATCGAATCAAAAACCCACTACGGAAGTAATCTGATGACTATGCCGAAAATAGAGTTCCAGAAATGTGTCGAGAGCTGGAAGGCGATAATATCACTTTTGAGGAATAAATTTGTAGTTTGAATTATCTGAATATATTCCGGGAAATTTTTGATCACGGTGATAGGCATGTAACCAAGCACGCCCAAACATATAGTATTTCATATATATTAAATATGGCTATAAGTGGCGTATAACGTGACGGACATTCATGCCACATGCACTCAAATTAAGTGGTTATGCGGTATTTAACTATATGCGACATTTACAAACATCGGGAGTCGCAAGTGTATAGGTACATAGGTAAATGCGCACTTACTATTAATGTGCCGCAATTTATGATATAATGCACCAGGATGCTTAAACATTTAAGTACATATTTTATGTGGGCACATAGTCAAACACACTAATAGCGTTTTCTTTTCATGGGAAAAATGTCGACATCTTATATGATTACAATAACTGCACATTACCATGTGGAGAAAGTGGGCAACACTGTCAGGAATATTTTCAAAAAACAACGAGAATTTTGAGTCACTGTAAAGGTTACTCTTTATTATACTAAAATTTAATGGGCTATAAAACTAAGAACCCAGGTTTTTGTTTTTACCTCTGATTAAAAAGTTTGAATCTGATTTGTTGAATTTTTATAAATCTTGTATAAAGTTTGAAACTTCGATCAATATTGTGTTATTATAAAATATGGCATTTTTTAGTTAATAAAATGTAAGTAAAAAAAAAGTACCTACGATGGTAATTTGTAAATGTCATGCTGACAGGCTGTTTGCACTTAATTGTGAACTACCCTGTTATGTATGATGTGAGAAAAATAAAATTGTGCTGAAAATATACCCTCTTTTCAGTTTCGGGCCGAGGCCAAAAAAAAACCATTTTGCGAAGTTGTGCCAGTTACTCATCCCAAGGGCAGTTGTGTCCTTCTGAACTGGATGGTTTTAGTTTGTCAGTACAGAGATTTGCTTTCAAATTCCCTGCCTAACCGAATAGCAACTCTTAGCAGAAGCTATAACTCATATTTTCTCTGGTACTTATGCTAATTCCTATGTAGACGAATTCCTTCACAACTTCGAAGTTATAACGACCGACCTTCGGCCAATTTCAGCCATAGCGAAACCGAACCGGTATAAAGTTAATTTTTATCAACTTAAACTTTTTCAACAAAAAACTTAAAGAAATGTTCGACAAAAGTTAAGCTCTTTTTGGCCGAAGCCGAAGGTAAACCGAACTGAAATTTTGTCGACGGACATGGCCAAATTGGAGGTCGAAGTTCGGTCGATCTCTTGTATTTTGTTTTAACATCGCTCATCTTTTCTAAACTTAGGAAGACTGCAACTGCGCCCCTAGTGTGAGGCCAACTTCATCAGGATAATCCGCGTATATGATGCCACTGCAGCCCGAAATGGCAGCACAACGTATGTTTCCTAACATCAAAATGATATCGCAGGAAACTAAGTCATCTGGTCTAAAACATTGAGCTCAATTTGGATAAGGCTTCATGAACGTATGTAGCTTCCTTTCGTGCATTCAAAAGTCAGAAAATTCTTTGATAGGAACCAATCAGTTGACAGTAATATCGATAGTTCCAAATAAGAAATCTTTAGCGCGCTTATCCCACCGTGATTGTACGAAACAAGACCCGTTTATCAGACGTACCTTCTACCAACTCTGCCCCACTTTTAACAGTTCGCCACTGTGCCATTAACCTACCCATAAATGATGTTTAGTCATAAAATGAACTTAAGTGTTGTATGGAAAATTTTGCACATAGCGTTATCCTTTTTTACTAGATCTACTCCTTGTGCTAGTTCTCCATGATAGGTCTATCACAATGGATCCGTTGGGTCCATTGAAGCAACGAATTTGACTGACAGTTAAATATATTTTGGTTTTTTGAGTAGAAAGCGCCTCATGTCGGAATGTACGAAAGTTGCACAGCTTTATATTTTGCAACTTTATACAGGGTAGGCCATATAGCGTTTCCTTTTTGAACCACCTATTTTTTTGAGAATGGTAACACAAATGGCATGTCAAATGTTTTCATAATTTACTTAAAGGTTTGATATTTACGAAATGGGACGCTATACGCTTGAACAAAATTGGAAACTATTGAAAACCTATTTCCAAAGTGGTGAGTCTTCTTCTTCTTCCGCGGTTACAGTAAATGGCGAGCGTTACCGTCACATGCTCAACAAGTTTTTGTTTCCAAAAATTGAAGAGGATGACATGGACGACATTTGGTTTCAACAGGAGGGTGCAACTTGTCACACTGCCAAAGTTACACTCGAACTTTTGGCTACCGTTTTTGAATTCGATATCAATTGGCCGCCTCGGAGCTGTGATTTAAGCCCGTTGGACTATTTTTTGTGGGGAGCCGTTAAGGGCAAATGCTATGCGAACCATCCAGAGACGATTGATGCTTTAAAACACGAAATCGAAGTCGTGGCAGTCATTTGAACGATATTATTTTGTTTCAATGTTCAATCTTCAAAATAAAAAAAGTTTGAAAAAATATTGATTCGTTTTTTTTTATAGCCGATTCAAAAAGCAAATTTTACATGGACCACCCTGTACCTTGCCGTGTGGCAAGTCCGGCGAACAATTTTGTATCACACGAATTTTTATCGTTGGGTTTTTTTATTATATCAAATAAGATACAAAAAGTAATTGAAATTTAAATTAATTAAGTTATTTTAAATGCACGCTTGACTTTTCGACAAAAGCTCGAAAGAGTATAGAATTGGCCTGTTTCATAACCAAGTTTAGAAGCAAGTCGATAATATATTTTTTTTAATTCTTCAATAGATTCAGAATTTGTGATGAAAAATACTTCTGTGTCCCGCGTGAAGTTGCCGTCTACGATTACAATAAAGTCTATTAAGATACTCTTCCGCTTCAATAAACAATAAAATTATGATTATTATTTCAATAGTTTCCATTTTGATTACAGCTTTTTAATTTTATAATATATACTCGTAGCACAACCAACAAAAATCTTTTTATACGCAACGAAAAATGATACTCGTATTTGCTTTGACAGCAAAACCATCTGTTTTTTTTTTGTCTATTTCGACAATAATTCCATTGTGGCACCGCGGCACGTTTTGCATGACACGCCACTGAAATGCATTGCCGCAACGAACACAACGGACCCATTGTGAAAGGCCTATAAAAGTGTCAGATCACTGTCAACTAAAAACGGATTTGTGGTGTATATGTAAGTATATTTTATTATTTTAAATTTTATTTAAATAATTTTAATTATAAAGTAAAAATTTTATTTAAATAATTTTAATAATTAAAACTAATTGTTCAATTCCCTCAGACATGAGCTTCCATTGCGTGTAACGGAAAATGTATTTCAGTATGATGCCATGATCGCAATTTTTGTCTACCCCAATGTGCATTTGCTTGGAGTGTTTGAGAGAAAAATTCTGCGCAAGATTTGTGGACCTTTGCACGTTGGTGACGGCGAGTATTGCAGACGATGAGCTGTATGAGCTTTACGAAGACGTAGACATAGCGCAACGGATAAAGGTCCAAAGGGCTACGTTGGCTGGTCATGTCGTCCGAATGGATAAAAACGCTCCGGCTCTGAAAGTATCCGATGCGGTACCAGCTGGTGGTAGCAGAGGAAGAGGAAAAGGCCTCCTCTACGTTGGAAACATCAGGCGGAGAATAAGAGTGCTTGAAAGTACAAGGCAAACTTTAAACGCGTTTTTTTTTCAAAATGGTGTTTTCAAAGTCGGTGACCAACAATACTCAAAAACGGCTAAACCGATTAGTACAAATATTAGCACGAGCCTCTTAAATATATTTTTTGGTAATTAATCGAAGATTTTTTTTCACCGATAAATATTTTTTGTTTTATAAACAATTTAAAGCTGAAATTTTGGTCAAAAAAAGAGGCTGTCTGTAAAGTCGGTTTACTGACGATAGTTTAACGTGACAACGTCATAAGAAAATATTGATGGAATGGTTGCAATTTTCAAAACAAAATTTTAATTTTATTTGTTTGATAGATATTTTGTATGGATATAGAGGAGGAGGTAAATGGAATTGCAATGGAATAGGTCAAGTTACATTTACACAAACGTGAAAAATGACGAAACATTTATCAAATTCATGAAAGATATCTTCAATTTCGATTGTGCATCAGACGTTAATAAGTCAACAACACTTAGATGCAACATCATTTATTTGCCACATTACACTCGAAACACTCCCTTTCATTTCCTTTTTTTCCTATCATCGTTTATTCTCAACAGAGAATCGGTTCATTACCATGCACACAGGAAGAAGGCATATGCAAATACAAGTATGTGAATTTATATACAAATGCGCATATACATACATATATATGCTCACTCAAGTAGGACAGAGCCAGATATGGAATGCGGGGGCCGTTTGTGCTCTTTGTCGTTCGTATCGCTTTCAGTTCACGCAAGGTAACGACCAATGAGCAAGGTAACGACACATTTTTTCGTGCGTGCAGCCTGTTAAATCGAATTATAAGACGTTATCACGTCAAAATCGATTTTTTTTTTTTTTTGAGAAACCGTCATTTTGTCAAAAAAATTTATTCTGCTTATTTCTTCCATTAATGACTAGATTTAACATAACCTTAACGAAATCTGTTTGATTTTTTAATTTCAGAGGATCCAGTTCAGAGATATAGTCGTCACCGCAAAACGTCTTTTTTGAGAGGAGCTCCCGGAGATCAGCTGTTGCTCCTTTCCAAATAAATATTTTTACTAATATACCTATATATATATAATTGGCGCGTACATCCTTTTTGGGTGTTTGGCCGAGCTCCTCCTCCTATTTGTGGTGTGCGTCTTGATGTTGTTCCACAAATGGAGGGGCCTACAGTTTCAAGCTGACTCCGAACGGCAGATATTTTTGTGAGAAGCTTTTTCATGGCAGAAATACACTCGGAGGTTTGCCATTGCCTGTCAAGGGACGACCGCTATTAGAAAAATGTTTTTCTTAATTTTGGTGTTTTCACCGAGATTCGAACCGACGTTCTCTCTGTGAATTCCGAGTGGTAGTCGCGCACCAACACATTCGGCTACGGCGGCCGCCTTACTAATACCAAGACTTAAAATACGTTTAAAGGATAACATAATATGTGTACCAATTTTTAGATCAATAAATTCAAAAGTTTTCTCAGAAAAAATTTTGGAAAATTCGCATTTTTCGGCCTTCTAACTGTATAGAACCCCATAAACTCGGCCAAAATCGCGTAAGCGGTTATCGCGCCAATCAAGAAGAAGAAGAATGTGCATTTATCATGATAGACCATTTGGATTTCTGCTCCCATAACTAACGATCTTCTTACTGTACATTTGCTATTGCATACACAATTTGGCTGCTTTTTTCATTATACTTCGACTATTTTTTTCGCCTTCCACAATAATTATACATTTTTATTGCTTCTTTTTCCAGCGTCCTTGGTCACCATATACCGAGCGCGCCGGTGCCGTTGTACAACGTTTACCCAGCAACGAAGTTCGCTATGAAAGCGCTATGCGAAGCAACGCGCCGGGAAATTAAACATTTGAAGTTAAATGTTAAACTAACGGTAAGCAATTTTGGCAAAAGTTGGAGTAGTGCTATTGCGCACGTAAACATACAGTGTCGCAGAGTTTGAGCGTGATCTGTCAATTAGCTTATTTTTGGCATTTAATTATATCAGTCAACTGCAGGTGTGCTCTGCGACTTTCACTACGAATTTGGTGTTTTGAACGGAATTTCGGGTGTCGAATCGTTGAAAATGTTTCAGAAAGCCTATGGCGAGTATTCTCTGTCAAAAACACGGGTCTACGGGTGGTGTAAGGCTTTTGCAGAGGGCCGAAAACGTCGAAAAAGTCAAAGAAATGGTGCTGAAAACGATCATTTGAGTGTGAAGGAGGTAGCTCGTGACCTTAGTGCGTCTCACGAATCAATTTGCAAGATTTTACACCATCAATTGGGCATAAGATGTGTGGCTGCACGACTCATTCCAAGAGAGTTGAATTTCTTACAAAAAATTCATCGGAAGAAGGGCATTGAAGACGTGCTTGAGCAAGTGAATTCGGACCCAATTATAACCCAATTCCAGCGCATCATAACAAGTGATGAGACGTGAGTATATGAGTTTGACATGCAAGCCAGTCAACAGGCGGCTTAATAGCGCTATCCACATGAGCCGAAACCCAAAAAACCACGGCAAAATCGATCGAAAGTAAAAGTCATGCTACTCGTTTTCTTTGATTATCAGAGGGTTGTGCACTCGAAATTCATTCCAAATAGTTCTACGGTAAATAAAGAATATTATTTCGAAGTTATACGACGTTTGAGAGAGAATGTGCGTACGAAACGGCCCAATTTGTTGAAAGAAAACTCATGGATCTTGCACCATGATAACGTACCGTCTCACAAGGCTCATATTGTGAACACTTTTTTGACCAAAAACTCGACAAATATCATCGAACAACCACCACATTCACCAGATTTAGCCCCCTGTGACTTTTTACTTTTCCTAAAATTTAAATTGCCACTTCGCGGACGCCGCTTTGAGTCGATAGAGGCCATTAAGGAGAATTTGCTGAAGGAGCTAAGATGACCTCTTCAAACGCGTTGAAAAGGTCTTTGATGACTGGGCTAATCGTTGGCATATGTGTATTGCTTCGAATAGAGCCTATTTTGAAGGCGACAAAATAAATTTTGATGATTAAGCAATTATTTTGCGTTTTATTGAACTATTCCCGGTATTTCTTTGACAGAATGTATAACACATAATTCCCATATGCACTTGTAAGTACATACATACGTTGGAGACAAATGAGGGCATCGTTGCTTTTGACTGAATAAATAATTGAATGCCTTTGGTGGATCAAAACTCTAACTTGTTGAGGTTTAAAGTCACATATCTTGAAATATTCTTCGGAAAAAATTGGTTAGCAGCCAGAAGCTACTGTTTTTGAAATTAAATTTATTTACTTTACACAAATAATTTGTAATTTTTTTGTTTTATGATTCTTTTGTTTAGCTCTCTAAAATAAACAAGAAAAAGTAAATTCCGTCCGGACCGAACTTTACATACCCGCGCACTTTAGTAACATTTATTATTAATTTTAAGAATAAAACGAACTTATAGGCAAAGAGTGTTATAGCTTGTAACAATTGAGGCAGGAACGGAAATGTAGTCCTAACATATAAAAAGTGGGCGTGGTTTTTATCCGATCTCAGTAACATTTTTGAGGAATCGAAATAATGGAGAGCAAGAGGTGTACTAAGTTTGAGCGAGTTTCATTAAATTTTTATCGAGTTACCAGGAGCGGGCGTGGCACCGCCAATTTTTTCTTTTTATTTTAGCTATACTTTTTTCTAGGGCTCATTGTTTGAACAAATTATATAATTAACGTTATTAAGGGTTTTCCAATAACAGGTGTTATTTATCGCTATCGAGAGATGTAGAACGATTTTTTATAGCCAGAATTGGATGGTATTGATCTGGACAATGTTTATTTTCAACAAGAGCAACGAAACCATTGATATTTTACGGGAAACGTTTCCGGACCGTGTTATCTCTCGAAGAGGTGATCACAATTGGCCACCGAGATCTTATGATTTAACACCTAGTGACTTTTTTCTTTGGGGCTACGTGAAAGAAAAAGTTTACGCCAACAGCCTAGAGCCGATTCAAGACCTCAAAGATGGAATTCGTGAGGCTATGGTGGACATAGGGCAGCCACTTTGCAATTCGGTTATGAAAAATTTCATGAAAAGGATATTGTCCTGTAAGCGTGGTCGTGGTGGTCATTTGCCTGATGTTATTTTCCACTATTAACGGCATACCTTCCTCTTTATAATGAAATAAACATCCGATCATTTATATTAATATACAGCATTTTTCTTTCAATATTAAAATAACACCTCTCATTGGAAAACCCTTCATAAGATATGGGTTTGTATTACTTGTAAACTATTGTTGTGGCATAGCAGTCAGCTGTGCAACAAAATGCAAATTTCGTATCGCAAGTAAACTTTAAAGCAACTTATTTGCTTAAAATGTATATTTTTAAAATCGCCCAATTCACTTTTTTCATCATACGAGTATAGCACTGTGCATTATATATCATACCTTGATACCAGTTTTCTGCGTAGCTCGTCGACAAGCAGGACTAGATTTTGCACAGGACTAGAACTTGACGCACGAGTTCCTTTAAATCATGGACTGGCCTTCCGGCAAGATGCATTTTCATAGTTCCCAACACATTTTCAATGGGGTTGGCGTCTGGGGACTGGAAAGGCCCGTCCAATACTGTGACGCCATTTTCGTGTTTTGTTGTATCTCAATTTGTTTTTCTATTCGCCTCCTTCAATCGACGTTCAATGGTGTTGATAATCACATCTATTCCCTTTTTAGCAAGAACTGATTGTGCTTGGCGTAGACACAAAGAAGGGTCCCGCTTAAAATGTCGGACGATCACTTTATCCCGCTTTCGCGTCGTCACTCACGTCAAGCCACGCTCGAAAAACTCACCAACATTTTTGTACCCTTATATCGCTGATTCCACATCACGGCGTAAGATAATTTCGGCCCTTTCGAATGCGTGCATAAAAATACCGCCTCAAAACGTTTCGCATACTTCACACTCATTTTTGTATGGTTGCGTTTACGGAAAAGTTTCGAACGACACTAACCTGAGTTAGCACTGGCGTCGTAGCCCTATTATGCAGAACGAAATACAGGGTGCGCCATCTTTTATGTCGTTATGTAAACGATGAATGGCGACCGCCGTGGCCGAATGGGTTGGTGCGTGACTACCATTCGGATTTCAGAGAGAGAATGTCGGTTCGAATCTCGGTGAAAGATCAAAAAATTAAGAAAAAGTTGTTTTCTAATAGCGGTCACCCCTCGGCAGGTAATGGCAAACCTCCGAGTGTATTTCTGCCATGAAGAAGCTCCTCATAAAAAATATCTGCCGTTCGGAGTCAATTTGAAACTGTAGGTCCCTCCATTTGTGGAACAACATCAACAACACCACAAATAGGAGGAGGAGTTCGGCCAAACACCCAAAAAGGATGTACGCGCCAATTATAAAAAAAATGTAAGCGCTGAATATCTTTGTCATTTACCAACCGATCGACTTCAACATATGTACATACATGTTTTCGATACGTCAATTCAGTACAATTTCAACCATGAATCGCTTTACATCGTGACAACGCGTTGAAATAGTGACGCTATACATGGAAAATATAGTCGTTCTATTGTTCTAACTCAACGCGCATATCGCAAAAAGTATTGCGGCAAACAGGCACCGTCTGACAATACTATTCGTCGTTTGGTGTCGAATTTTTTTGAGCTCGGGGCAGAAGGAGATCGTCAATATGCCATTCATCAATGACCAAGACGTTCCAATGAACTTGTTAAAGCACTGAGGCAGAGTGTTGCCCAGGAGCCAACAATGTCGTATCGTCGTCGTCAGTGAAACCACAATGCAGTGCAATTTAAAGGATGATTTAAATTTATTTCCGTATAAAGTGCAATTGACACAAAGAATATTGCCGACAGACCATTCACTTCGCTCGAATGGTTGACACTGAACACAATTTTTGGAAGCAAATTTTATTGGCGAGCACACACTGGGCCATATTTTTACTGAGAAAACGAAACGGCCGATAGAAGCCGATATCGATAGATGTTGGCTCATTATGTCTGACCACAAATGCGTGAGAAAGCTTTAGACGGTTACTGGTTTCAACAAGACAGTACACCATGCCACACTGCGAATGCAACAATTCAATTTCTGCAACGAAAATTCCCGGCATCGACTGGCCAAGATCACCTGACTTACCTACACCCTTTTGGGTGTTTGGCCGAACTCATCCTCCTATTTGTGGTGAGCGTCTTGTTGTTGTTCCACGTGCTTATATTGTCATGAAATTTATCTCACTTCTCAATGAGATATGCTATATTCGTTAATAGAAATAATTATGAAACTGTATTTCTGTGCCCATGAGTATTAAAATTAAAATAAAAGATGTTAACAAAGGAAAACAAAATATCGCTATAAAAAGTTATAATAATTTTTTTATTTCAAAACAGAGTATCAGTCCTGGAATGGTAGATAAGGAGTTATTTAGTGTTTACAATGGCGCTATTGCTGTCCTGCCAATGCTTAAAGCCTCAGATATCGCGAAAGCGATCATTTTTGCATTAGACACACCAGATTATGTGCAGGTATGTTTGAATTGTACTCTATAATTTTTATACGCTTTAAGTAAGAAGTCCATTACTGAGATGGCTCAATCTTTTGATGCAATTTTCAGGTGGAAGAAATCATTCTGCAAGCTATGAAGTACTAAGACGCATAAAATCATAATGTTCATAAGATCAAGTGGTAGTGAAGCTTTCCCTTGAGTGTCATCAGCATAATTACGTACATACATACATAACACTTTTTAACAAAATAATATATCCAATTAATGAGAATTTTTTGAGAATAAAAACGATCTTCCCAATGTTATTTTTTGAAATATTATAAAAAATCATTTTTTCAAGCAAATTCTCAAATATTTTATTAGAATCAATTTCACAAAAAAATATACATACATTTAACAGCAATAATTCTTAATACAATTCAAAAAAATACTATTATACGAAGGCTTCAAAATGGGCGTTGATTTAATCCGTTGCCTATTCGGTATATGGAAACAGAAACTGGCCTCAGGGGACTAAATCTTTAGAATAAAATAGCAAGTCGCCTCTCATGTAATTTTGTCATTGCTACAAGATACTTGTGCAACAGTGTCCTTGTGTAACAAAACTTTTTTCTCTCCATATTCAGTAATTTTTGCTTCATATCGGTGGTAAAACGATCGAACAGTTCTGCACAATAAGCGCTGTTGATCGTTTTACACTTTTCAGTCGTCATGGTTTTGTTAGCCAACAGACCTAACATAGATGTCTTCGGCCTCGATTGAACGCAAGAAATCTACTCTCGCGATTTATGTAGCGTCCACAGATATAAAACGGTGCAAACACTCGTTCGTACGAGCATAGCGATTAAATATCGCCAAATATCCTTTTGAAGTTATCAAAGATCCAAGCATGTGAAGCATGACCAATATTTTGTACATGGTCTCAATTTTTTATTAAATTTGTGTTTTGTAGGCTTGGGTATAACAAGAAGTAAACTGGACAAATTTTTAAGAATGTATTTATTTAATTTTGAATAATTTTGCGATTTATTCAATGGAGAAAATTTTGTTGTGAAGTTGTTTTCCGAATTTCTTCTTTTTCATGTTTTTATAATTTTTTTAGAAGAGAAAATATACTTAAAAAAAGTTTGGAAATTTGGCTAAAAATATTTTTTTGTTATTTGTAAAAAACACATTGCTCCAATCTTCCGATGGCCACCTTGCATTCACGCCAGTTATTTCCGATTCGTTAGCGATCTAAAAAAAAGTGATAAGGAAGTCACAAAACAATTATAAATTTTGAGCTCTTCTCTCATGAGGAATGCAACTCTCGCATTATTTGTTTCACTTTTGTTTACACATTTTTTTTTTTTTTTTTTAATGTAAAAAAAGAGTTATGGTCTCTTTTCCACTAGTTTACATCGAGAAAATATTGAATGCAATTGCATATGTGTCCAAAATCATTCAGTTAGGATGCCTTCAGTAAGCATACCTTCTCTATAAATGCATTTGCTGCATACCATAGACACTGAGTGGCAAAAAATGCTTTCCCCATGGCGATTATGTATAATATAATCGATAACTGGTATTTCAAAAGGGAAGTTCGGTCGAAATTAATAAATATAATGACGTTAGTAAATATAATAATGCGGCCGCCGTAGCCAAATGGATTTGGTCACGATTTTGAGCTAATACGAACATTGGAAAGACCTGCACACGGTTCGAAGTCATCCGGTGGCATGAAACTGTCAGAATGACTAGATACTAGTATTCTCAGCTTGAGAAGAGCGGTCGCTCTTTCAGTAGACCTCCTAATCGCATACTCTTTGACATATTATTCTGTCGATGAACTGATTTATGTTCTACTAAGACCATGATAACTGGAGGAACGATATTATATATTCTATCTAAGGTGCTATCCATACCTAATATAAAAATCATAAAAGATTTTAAATCATTGTTCATGCAGCTAAGGAACTTATTAATCAACCTCTTACTGACAAATATTCAGAAGAACCTGCTGCCAGCAATAGTACAACTTTAACAGATTTGTCCTGCGCAGCACATATCATATAAATAAATGAATTTTTTTTTCAGAAACCTCATTAAATTAGCTATTCAGAAAAAATTTTTTAAAATATTTTTGTTAATTTTCATCATTTGGAATTTTTTCCGCCCAGAAACCACTGTGCGCCGTAGCCAAATGGCTTGGTACGTGACTACCATTCGGAAGTGCACAGGTTGAATCTCCGTGGATGAAACACCAAATTATAGAGTTTTTGCTAAGAGCGGTCGCTCCTCACCAGACAAGGGCAAATCTCCGAGTGTATTTCTGACATGAAAAAGTTCTTCATAAAAGTGTCGAGTGTTTTGAGTGTCGCTCAAATTTAAATAATAATTCATTATTTAAAATAAATTTGCAATCCAAAATGCTATTTTCTCACTTCCAAATTCTTACAAGTAAAAATTTATTCAGTTAAACTTTGCAACTTCCTCTCATTTTCCTCTACTTTTCAAATTTTTTGGATACATGAACACCAAAACTTTATAATTTGTAATAGTTTTGATTTTAACTCATTCACTCCAGTTGCTAAATTGTTACAGTTTTCTTCAATATATGTCTTCAAAAAAGCTATAGTTTGTAACAATTATTACAAAGTATTTATTTCGGTTTTCTTATTAGCCGGGTCAGGGCAATTAGTCTATTTATGGACGCATTTTGTATTTACATGAACCAAAATTGCGGATTTGGGTATAATCGGACTATTATAGACGGAAGAATAAATAGCCAACTATGTACTGAACGAAACTTTACTGTGAAATGACATTTATATTGCCATTTGTGATGCAAAGGAAAAAGCAAGACAACGCTATGTGTAGCACGTAAAGTCACTTCTTCGCTTAAGCAGTGAAACAACGAAGCAAAGCAATTTATCGCATTTTATTTTGTGCTCTTATTGAATTTTAAGTGGAAAGCAAGTTCAAAGCGAACACGAGGAAGAAAATACTTTTGAATTGAATTTTGCTTTGCTGTCGTGTCGTTGTCGCTGTCGTCGTCGTCGTCTCCACCTCCGACTCCGTCGCCTTTGCCTATTCCTTTGTCCGCAGCCGTCGCCGTTGTCGTTGTCATCGCCTTCGTCTTTCTTTTGTAGTGTAAAAGAAAACGCTGAAACACGGTAAAAGGCGAGGATAAATTAAAAGTTTTCAATTATTCCGTGAAAATTTTTAATTTTATTGTAAATTATTTATAAGGTAAATATTCGAAACCACGACCGATCTTAGATGTGTTGTAAAGTATGAAAAGTGTAGTGTCGAAAGTGTGAAGTAAAAACGTGTGCCAACTAATAGTGGCTGTTGAATTGATATGATTTGTATCACAGTGATTGGGCGCACCTAGTTAAATCACTATTGTGCTGTCTACTTATAAAGTAAGCCAGGGAAGAGTAAAAACAGAGCACAAATTTTCCACAGATAGTTTTGGTACATCATATTTTATTAAAGGGTGGGCTGTGGAATTACTATTCGAACTTCCTAGTATCATTTTCCAACGACATCTCTGGCAATTGGTGACGAAACAAAAAATATTTGTGAGTGCAAAGAAAGTTTCCGCATACAACCTTATCTGTGCGTTGTGTGTGACCTTGTCCCACTGCTTGAAAGTTGCTCCTGCACCACTTACTTCCGTTTTTACCAGTAAAACTCCGCATCTTATCTAGAGTATTTGCAGAATAGGAATCTGATGTCAATACCGCTTCTAGGGTGAATAAGACGTAGATGCATTTATTTTTTCTAATTAGCTACGGACAAAGTTCAAATTTTCATTGAACCATTTGCACATTTTTACAATATCATTTAATTCTATTCTCGTTCGAAATATTTAGCCAAAGTATTGTTAAAAAACTGCGTAAAGACGGCACATCTAGTATATGTACAGTATATTAATCTTATGTATTATATTTTGATCTAAATATATTTCTCGTTACAGAATAATACAAGTAATTTATACGTACTTGTAATACCTTTTCCTGTGTTTCTACAAATCAAAAACTATCAAAATGTTTATCTGGGATTGGTTCACTGGTGTCCTAGGATACTTGGGTAAATATTAAAAAAATTGGTTCTATGTAATTGTTTAAATATAAAAAATTTTAAGGATGGTTTTTTTTTAATTATTGCCAACGGGGCACAGAGCGAATGCATAATGTATTAAAATGTAATAGATACGTATAGTATATTAAAATTGCCAAACGTAAATGGCATATTGTAAAATTGTTAATTATGTATGAGCCAAAATCAGCCATACATAGCAATGACAAGCACATATGCGAGTGTCAACTAGTCAACTTATGTAAATTCTTCTCAATGTTGACGAGTAAAATAATAGTTCGCTTTTTGTTTAATTCTTTTTATGACATAATACATGCTTACGTTCAAGTAAACTTTTTAATCTTTATTGACCTCACTGGAACGTTAAAATCATTAATTCCAGACGTTCAGCATCGTTATTCACAATGTATTTATGCATATTTAGATTTTCTCTTTTTTTAATTATATCACAAATGAACTCTGTCCCTTTCTCTAACGCAGGTCTGTGGAAGAAGTCTGGTAAGCTATTGTTCCTTGGTTTAGATAACGCCGGTAAAACAACATTATTGCATATGCTCAAAGATGATAAGCTAGCACAGCACGTACCAACTCTACATCCCAGTAAGTATACATACATGAGCTCGAGATGTTGTTAAATTTGTCTAAATTTTACCTATATAACTGCAGCATCAGAAGAACTGTCAATTGGTAACATGCGATTCACCACGTTCGATCTGGGGGGTCACACTCAAGGTAGGTATATGATTAAGGTTTAACGGTAATTAAAAAAAAAAAACTTGTAACGTGTGCCCGAATTCTATGTCAAACTGGGACAGTTCTAAAATAATTAGAAATGGTCATTGTTGTTGTTATTGTAGCAGTGCAGTAGAGCCTGCCAGTGTGGTGTAGTTACTGATCGTCGTCGTCCTCGAAAGCAAAGGCAACTAAAAGTAGCTGCATATTTTCTAGAGCTAAATTTAATGCATATCTGGAAATATATTTTTCGTTTCATTCTTTGTTCAATTCATGCACGTCTTTTTCATTTGTAATAATAAGTCAAGTTATATCAATGCATATCAGCAAACATACCTACTTACATTCAAATAGACGTTCAGTATGCAGATAAAAGCACACATCACGTACGCTTAGTATGCAGATAAAACAACACATTACGTATGATAACAGCATTTAAATGATTAAGAAGGGAAGATTCGGACACAACAAATGAGTTGTTACCTACAATTTAATAATTTGTTCTTTATCTGTCGATATGAATTGCTCAAAGTAACAGTTCTAAGTGTTGCGAATCCTAATGCCCCAAAGTTTGGTTTCCATTATGCTATATTTAATCAACGACAATATTTTTATCAATCGAAAAACTCAGATGTTTTCCAACAATGGGATGATTAAAATCAATCATAAGTATATTTTTAGGTAAATATTAATTATTTAAATAGATGTATTTTCTTATCTTAAGTGGAGTGTATTCCAGTAAGAATTGTATATGGTTTCAGTTAATTTCTCTATTTGCAACCGATAGGCTTGCAGGTTGTCTTACTATATACCTAAGTTATGCATAAGAACAAATCTACTGAGACAAAATTGATATACATATAGTCGTTTTCACTTGCTTTATATAATAGGCTCATACAGCCTTTTAAAAGAAGTTTGATCAATTTTCTCTTCCAGTTTGTAAGCGAGGAAGTAGTTTTTTCATGATTTTGCCTACCGATTTTCATATCCCATGTCCTAGTGACAAAGACCAAACGAATAGTTAACTCCGAAAACCTCGATTACGGCAGCTGCAACAAATTTTGTAATTTTCCAAAAGCAATTTTAAGATCAATGTAAAAAATGTATGATCTGATACTTCCTATATATATATATAATTGGCGCGTACACCCTTTTTGGGTGTTTGGCCGAGCTCCTCCTCCTCTTTGTGGTGTGCGCCTTGATGTTGTTCCACAAATGGAGGGACCTACAGTTTCAAGCCGACTCCGAACGGCAGATATTTTTGTGAGCAGCAGAAATACACTCGGAGGTTTGCCATTGACTGCCAAGGGGCGACCGCTATTAGAAAAATATTTTTCTTAATTTTGGTGTTTTCGCCGAGATTCGAAATAAATTAGAATGCATTAGAAATAAGGTAATTATTAATCCTTTGCACTCGAAGCTTTTTTTTTCATTCATATTACCAACTCGAAGCAATTTCAATTGAAAAATATTTAAGCATATACATATGTATACATATATACAAGAAAATGATATGCGCATTAAAAGGCACGTCATTGTTGTATGTTATTATTTTTGTAATTGCTAATGTATATAAATTTTATAATATACGAAAAACATATCACTATGATTTTCATAGATTTTTCTTTTATTTGCCGTATCAGTGTTACAAATTTGAACTAAAAATATACTGAGTCCTGCCATAAGTTCTGTTACAAGTTAAGTTCGTTATAGATATGAAATTATAATACTTTTTTAATGAAGTTAGCTTGATTTAATCATGGAAATATTAAAAATAAAATTAAATTTTCATTTGAAATGGTCACCATATGCTTTTAAGCAAGCTTTCAAACGATTAGGTCATTCAGTTATTGCAGCACGCACGGTTTCCATGGATATTTACGTCGCTGCTCGAACCAAAGATTGTTTGAGACGCTCAAAATTTCTGTGAGGTCTTCGACAGGCCATGTTTTCGAATTCTAACTACAAAATGTAATTCAGTTCTGGACTTCCAGACGGCCAATCCTCTACGGCTATGAACTTTGGAATATTGTTTTTTAGCCACTACTGGGTGGTTTTGGCTTATGGGCTGGAGCGAAATCTTGCGGGAAGATCCAACGCTCTCCATTGAAGAGAGTACTGTTCAATTGCTTCACCACGCCTTCTAAGACATCCTCCTCCTTTTGGCAGAAATTATGAGATGTATCGCCTTTAAAAGACACTTCCCACCAAACCACAACGGGGGCTGGATGGTGTCCCCGCTGAACCCTTGTAGCAACATTTTTTGCGTCTTTAGAAGTTTGAAGAGAGATTTTGTCGTTTTTCTTATTAAAAACTTCTCCAACGGTGAAAATTTTCTCATCTGTGAAAAGAATATGTTCATGGCCGTTCACCGCGTGCCACCGAAGAAGCTACTTGCATCTGTCGAGTCTAATTTTCTTCAAGTGCGTTGTCAAAAGATGACCAGTTGAGCGACGGAAGGCTTTTAAATGGAGATCATCTCTAATTAGTCTTGACAGGGATCTGGCCGACACATTCATTTCCCTGGACATGAAACACACAAATGTTTTTAGAAAATTGCATTTGTAATTTCTAAATAGAGTAAATGAAGTTGTTACGATTTGTTTTTGTCTTTATGTTATGAACTGAAAATAAATTGCATTGTCTCCATAGCGGAGCCGTCGATTTTGAAGATACATTTTAAATGGATCTGCTAGAATGCCGCAAAAAATAGGTACTTATCTAGCGCGGAAATATTTTGATGTATTGATGAAACAAGCTTAATTTTTGAAAACAATTCGGAATAGTTGAATAGTTTTTTTTATTTTATATCTTTGTTTCGCAACTTTAATGCTTTATTCATATCAATAGTTTAATTGGGATAGGCAGGATTTTGGAGATTTAAATTTTTTTACGAAATAAATGCATTTCGTTGTGTACCAAGACTCGGCAAATTTATATATTAAAAAAAAAAGTTAAACGTTATTGCAATAATAATTCAACTCACGTATTTGACCCCTTGTGATACTATAGTTATTAGAATTAAATATGTAAGTTATGCCTATATACAATTAAATTTGCTATTTATATGAGCTAATTGGATTTCCAAAATATTTTCTTGATCTCAATTATGTCTCAAAAAATATTTAGTTATCTAAAATTTGTCTAGCTTAACTCTTGTGTTAAATAACAAACTATGTATTTCAATATATTCCATATAGCACGTCGCGTTTGGAAGGATTATTTCCCTGCGGTGGACGCAATTGTATTTTTAATAGATGCTTGGGATCGTGGTCGCTTCCAAGAGAGTAAAATCGAATTAGATTCATTGCTAACAGATGAAGCGCTCTCAAATTGTCCCGTGTTAATTTTGGGTAACAAAATCGATAAACCAGGTGCCGCAAGCGAAGACGAGCTTAGAAACGTCTTCGGTCTCTATCAGTTGACAACCGGCAAGGTGAGTTAATGAAATGTTTGCACATCTTTATAAAGAAACTATTATATTTTTGTGTTTAATTTTTAGGGTAAAGTGCCACGTTCGGAGTTGCCAGGACGCCCACTGGAATTATTCATGTCTTCTGTACTGAAGCGACAAGGCTACGGCGAAGGTTTCCGTTGGTTAGCGCAGTATATTGATTAAAAATAATTCACAACTTTCAAACTAAAATTAAAATAAAGTCGGATATGTGTGGCACTTTTACACAATACAACAATCGCCAAGAAATCAGTCAATAAAATCGCAAATAATTCAAGGAATTCAAACCGCGAATTAAGAAATGCTATTACGATTTAATTATAATCTTCAAGTAGGGAAACCAACTCAGACATTCATGAAATCTAAGTTAAAATCAGTGTCGGAGCAAAATGCGGATAAAAAAATTCGGGTAAAGCAATGTGAGGGAAACGGTTAAATTTAAAATAAGCATAGCTTAAACATGAATCATTACGCAAAAGTACAGAAACGCGACAAACAAGAATAAACATCCTAAGCGCTTGGAAGGTAGTATGTATTTTTTAATTCTAAACGGTAATGCAAGCGGATATTTACCATTTCAATACCATTTCCAAAACTTTCGCTCTAAGTTAGCTGCAATTTGTCTAATTTTTGTTTAGAATTTCCAAATAAACAATTTTATAAAATCTACAATGATTTACTGTCTTGTTAATATCATAAACATAAGATGTTTATGAGCGTGTTTGGGTCTTCTCATTTTCTTTTCAAGATATTGAAAGGTAAAAGTAGTAAATAATTTAATTTTTATTAATATATATTTTTACATTAAAAAAATGCATCGGCCTAACTTATTTTAGTATACATTCGCAAAAACACACAATTTCATATCCAACAAACATATCTGTAGGTTTTAGGAATAAAGAATCGACTTGACCTTCTACTCGTGAAGCTGATGTTGCATGCATTCCCCCCATACATTTTGGGGGGATGCTGACATTGACAGTCCTTAACCGGATATAAATCCAGCTCGTTCCGGTAACATAGAACCGATTAAATATTAATGGCTTCGTTGTAGAGACATAGATTTATGGCGGGATCGTCCCGGTAACGTTGAACCGACTGGCGTGGTAACGACATACTTGTCACTGAGATAATTTAAATTCCGGCGGAAGACTCCGTGGGGGACGTAAATCAAATCCATATAACAAACTGCCGATATTCACCATTACGAAATAAGATTTTTCTCTCGGTCTTCCGTCAAATATTCTGAAGTCACCATGAAATCTAAATATAACTATAAACATCACGTAAGAAGAAGGCAAGAAAATGATTGGAAAGAACTGGCACTAAATTGATAATTCGACTTGTATCTCTCTAGTTTGGGTTATCGTAGTTGTAGGGCATATAATACAACTGCTAGATGAGTCTTCCCGCTCTTCTCATAGAGTTTCAGGTACCGAAACTGCTCGCAACCACATTGAGACTGTCGAAGCTGTAAGTTTCACAATGTGGGTGAACTCACAAACCTTTTGTCTCTTTAGTTTGGGAAGGTTTATCGGCTTATCAAAAAGGTATCTACCCAGCCATGCATTCTTTTTATTGTCTTTTCAGATTAATATGTAAAGGGCGCAATAGACACATTCTATTGCCAAAGATCCAGAAATCGTTATTTTATCTAATTAATAACCATGTTTTTTCTTTTTTTTTTAATTTTTACTCAAAAAAAATTTTTTTTTATATCTTATCTGATAGGATTTTTTAAGTTGTATGCGTGTCGGTTCTGTGACTTTAACCCGTAAGAATGTTTTTTTTTTTTTTAACACAATAAAACGTTTACCCCCGACAGTCGGTCCAACGTTACCGAACGACCCAGATTTATATCCAATAACTGTAACTTCAGCAATTTAGATTGTTTTAACAATAACCGCTGATCCTCGGAGTCGCGGCTGCCTTTCAGCCCGGAAGTTCAAATAAAAGTTAACTCAAAGCCTCTTACCACGAAGAACGCTTTCAAGATGATTATCATTTAAGTTATGATTACAATGAAGAAAGAAGCGTTGGTTCGTGCATCTACGTGCTTGTGTAGGTTATTTCGGCTGACGAAATATTGCATTGAAGAATGGACTTGTTTTTGAGTGCATAGCCATTAGTTTTATTACAAAGTTCAACCTCCGTAAAGCGACGTTGTAAATACGAATGCCTCTGGCATAATGCCCTAATGCAAGCATATTTCGATAAACCTGATCTAATTTTTTTTTTGTCTCGGAGTAATACTATTAAAAAAACGTTTAGTATAGCTCAAACTGAACGACAATATCTTCTTTGTATGATTCCTATCGCATATTGGTGTCGCTTTAAATGTTCAAAGATTTGTTTCTTAAATTTACTGCTATTTATTTAGCTATACAGAAGTGAAACATTATAATAATTGGTAATGAATTTATTATGCTTATCGACACAATATCTTGTCTTGAAATACAAATGTTAACTCTTGCAATGGAGCAGCAATCGCAAACGCATTTGCAGCAATCTTGTCAAGCTTTTATTTTCGTTCAATTCAATGTCGTCAGTTTTAGCTCCATGAATGCTGTCATATGTAGCGCACTGCACGCTTGCGTCCATCGTTGTGCTTTCATCACTGCCACACAACTGACATCAAGAATTGGACGCCATCGCATCTTCAAAACGTCGTTTTTTCTTTTTCTTCGCTGTTAGACTCTCTTGCCCACTGTCCGTATTAGAACTGCCACTATCGCTACCATCACCTTCATTTTCTGTCGATGATGATGAGGAACTGGATGATGAACTCGAGTTACTGGAACTATCCGATGCAAAACCAGTACTTTGATCCACATTAATACTCTCTGCTAGCTTAGCCAAATCAGGTTCTTTTACGCGAAGAACACGTAACCACTTTCGCGACAACTTAGGTCTGCCTCGAACAGTTTTATGCCACACGATCGGAAAGTTTGTGCGGCTGCAAAAATTTTGTGTAATGGCTATTGTATCATCCAAGTTTAAAACTACGTGCCACCAACCTCCAGGCACAAACACAGTTTCACCGGGCTTCTGTAGTATTTCAATGGGTTGCAAATCAGCTGGCCAGTCTGGTTGTTTAGTACGAGGATAAATGGTACTGAACCATGTTATTGCTTCATCACGCTGCTTCCCGCCCATAGCATTAGGTACTTTTAGCAATTCCTTGGGTGTATGTGTGGGAAATAAACACCAACGTTTGTGGCCACGAAGAAGAGCATTCCAAGCGCTTGTCCCTAGCGGGTCTATATGTATGCCAGTACCAGAACGAGCAGGTCCCATGACAAACCAACGGTACGGTGGTCGTCGCTCTTCACCGCAATGTTTAAAGAGGTCATCGCGGAAATACAGCGGCACTGTATAGTCCTCAAGCAACTTGCGACGGCGATGGTGTTCTCCGAAGCTACTATCAAATATGTATAATGGACTATCATCGAGTGTAGTCCGGATATACTCCACATAGTACTTCATTTTCATTTTGACGCTATATCCCTCATTGTCTTCCCCGCATTTAAATTTTTGATTACGGTACTTCTTGGATAGTCGGGGCACCGTCCATTTTTCCTCTGCCTGCCAACCTTTCTGGCAACCCTCAATTACCACCGGAATATAGGGTTTTTCATATCGCTCTATAAACTCTTCACAAGTTACTTCAGATTCTTTAATGCGTGTAATATTATCATCAAATTTGTGAAACTCATCGAAACGCTCATAATAACGTAATGCTGCCCATGCCTCTTTGTCACCCAACTCTGGACGGGCTCGACGTTTAACCTCACGAAGCCGCTTGCGCGAACGTTTGGGCAATTTGAATTCCTCATTCATTCCGTGGACGTCGGTTTTTATTGACGTGTCAACTTTTATTTTAATAATAATTATGTCTATGAAGAATTTCTTTAGTTTTAGATAATTCTGCAGTTCTTATATTGCCGCTGTTTATTGGTGTGAATAGAAAAAATTGACATCTGTTTGCTGATATGCGTGTGAGTACGTGACTTTTCACAACGCTGCCCAACAGATTTTATGTATATTTTATACAAAATATAATCCACTACCTAACTTTGGTACTGAGGAATTTTGTATTTGATAAAATTACAAGCGGTCTCTAGAAGACATATCTTGGTGTTGGTATTTGTTGAGTTTCTAGAAATAAAATAACCGAAGCCTTAAGAGCTATTTATAAAAGCCTTCAACTTTTTATAAAGCGATACAAAGACAGCGGTAGTATTTTTCCATTTTTTCCAAAAATGGACTAAAGAGCTAATTGCTCTAAAACATATAATTCGGTAGTTTTAAAAATCAGTGGATTCTTTTTTTCTTGTTAAAGTTTGTCCTTATTAAAAGTATTGTGGCAAATTTTTATGCTACATTTCTTATACAAAAATCAAAATAAAAAAGGATTTCGTCAATAAAACGAAAGGTTAAATTTTACACATTAATACATAAACACATACTCGTACAAATAAAATTTATTATCATCACTTTTTTATTTATTGTTTACAACAATTCCTGTATTTAATTGTTCCCATTTTTTATTGAAAAAATGTATTTGATTAAATTAAAAGCATTCTGAAACTATATAAATGTGTGTACGAGGAATCATAGTGCGGATTTACACACGGAGACATCTAGAAGGGAGACACTGGAAATTCTATTTACATGTTTCATTCGCGATCACACGGGCAAAATTTGTTTTCAGCATCAATAAATAATTTGTTGGTTTTTTTATTAACATATGTATGTATGTGTATAAATTTTTGTAGTTGAATAAAATAAAAATACTTCATACATAAATACTTAACTTGAGTATCTAAAATTGGGGAAAAATTTAGAATTTAACATAAACATATCCCATAGGTTTTTTAAATTGTACCAACTTTTCTTACAAAAATAATCCTGCATTTACCAAGCAGCCTTCTGATGTTTGTCATTGTTGATTTCATCCATTCGGTTGAAATCAACACTCAACTCAGAATTTACTAACACAAAAGAAGAGAACGAATGAAGCAACTGTCAAAAATTGCTTTAAGATTGGAAACACGAATAATAAGCCCAAAGCGTGTCGCCAGTACGGGCGACAAAATCCCTTCTCTCTTCCGCGTCCGTCCTTCCCCTACTAACAAAATGTTTCCCTTCCAAATGTTTCCCTGTGTAAATGGGCACATACGAGGATATGTGTACGTTTATAAGGTGTGTAAATCCAGAAGTTCTGGAACAGACTAATCTGAAAGTCATCAATACGACGTGAATGGAAAAATGTATACCATTTGAAAAATCAGTTTGTAAAAATGTAAGTGTGTTAATAAAAACTTGTAAGGGTATTACAACTTCTTGATCGCAAGAAGCAAATTCTTGATCGTGTAACGAACAAGTAAGCTGTTTTGTACAAAAAATTGCATCGTCTTTCATATAAAAGCTGTTGAGCAATTTGCAAAAGCGTAGTGCAAAGGGTGTTGCAAAAGGTAAAAGCCGTAAAAAATGCCAACCTAGTGAATAGCTAACTTTTGTGAATACCCGATTTGTAATTTCAGCATTAAATCTAATAACAACTCTGCTCAGCAAGGTGAACATATGGTGACGGTTGACAGTTCTCATGTGACAAGAAAATGTTAAGCCAATTGGGACGAGGTTAGCTAGAAATAATATTTATTTGTTTTCATAATTTTACCTAGTATTATGTATTTGCATAGATTTATCAAACGCACAGCAACGCATATTAGATCACCGTGCATTTTCAAATGGGGAAGTAAATAACTTTCTTAATGAATTTGAATTGAAACGCAACGAGGCCGAAGTAGAAAACCTTTTCACAGTCACCGAGATTGTTGGCGACCTCAAGTACGACCTAACCGGGCGTTGCATTGCTCTAAGTACCACAAATTTAGAAGATCTAAATCGAGAAATAAATCAATTATTACTTGGCGTTGAAGGATTTCTTAGCAAAGTTCAATTGGAAAGAAAGGTTAGTATATCATCAATGTTAGTGCATGTCTCAGCAAGGCCGTTCACCCTATCGAACAATACCGTAATATACCTCTAATAATGCAATACAATTCAATTCAAAAAATATACTAATCTCACTACCTTTTAAGCCAAGCACTTTTCTTGTCCAGTCTCGTAAAGAACGTGAAACAAAGATAAAGAATTTTAAAATTGATTTGGAACACAAATACGAGCGTGTTAAGAATTCATTTGAGGAAAAGGAGGAAGAAATTGATGAACTTTATTCCGATTTACAAGTAAAACTGAACATTCCTAAATAAATAGCAAAATTATAAAGTTCCATAATGGCGAAAAGTAGTATCGTCGATACCCGTGTGCGAGTGCTACCTACTTTGAAGTTGTTGAAATTTATAGATCAACATAAGGATAATATTGCAGAAATGCCAGAAAATTTGTCAAAAGTTTTAAAAGCAAATGGTTATAATATTTCGAACCAAATCGAAGTGCTTAAATCAGATGAGGTCATAAAAAAGCAAAAAATTGATTTAAATATTCTTCGAGATGTCAAAGGTAACGCAGAGGTATCAAGTAAACCTGCAAGTAATAAAGATACTGAACTCGCTACCTCATCCGAATATTTATATATATCTGATTTACGATGGTTGAAAATTTGGTTAACACAACAACGGAAGGAGAAAGGCTTAGACGTTTTTCTACACAATTTATTGGAACATTGCTCTTTAGAATTGCCAGAAAATGAAATCATCGAACGAAACCCAGTACTCGAGGCACGTTGCCAACGATTACGTGAGCAACAACAAAACCAAGAGTATTTAGACATGACGAAGAATGTAGATTCAAGTCTAAAGAATATTCCGGAAGATACCATAGCCTATCAAGGTAAGCTGAATATCCGTGGCATTTATATTCAATTAAGCCCAATATATATATAAATCTTTTTTTGCAGTGAAAGCCATGAACAGTCAGATGATTGCAGTTTTGCAATTCATTTTTTCGGTGGCTGCTGGATTTGTGTTTGGCTTTTTGGGTCTGGAACTTATTTTTGGTGGACTAGAATTCGGCTTACGTTTAGTATTGGGAATATTTTGTGCGCTCGTAATTGGTGTTGCAGAAATGTATTTCCTTGTGAAAAAATTGAACGAAGAAGAGAAAGCGATGTCTTCACTCAAAAAATCCACTGAATCTGTAAAGAAAAATGGAAAAGCATTAAAATCACACAATGAATAATAAATTATATCGAATTAAAGTATGCAGAAAATTTAGGTTAATATAATTGGCTATAGCATCATTTTCTCTCCATGTAGCATCGTATATATGGTTTGTGGTATTATATTTCTCAAGATTAAAGTTACATGAGAAAGCAATTCTATAATAGTTAATATAACTTTCTGAGGTTTAGAATTTTAACATTTGTTAACGTGGCCGATAAGATTTTCGATAGGTACCTTTCAAAGTCTAATAATTTCTTTGTAATATTAGCGTTCGTTCTTCCTGCAATACCATAAAACATTCGCAAAAAAATATCCTTTGGAGAATGTAAATTTTAATTAAGATACTACTGGGACATAATTAAAATAAATAAAATTAGACACATTTGTACCAAAATGTTAAAATAATAAACAATAGTCCACAGTAGTAGAAGTCAAGCTCTCACTTACTTTGTAGACTAAACTTCACTAAAAGTTGAAAACTAGTTAATAATGCCCTTGTTAATTGTTATTGCATTTTCTGATTTCATTTTCAATAAACTTAAAACAAATGCGACTTTTTCGCCGCTATTAGAGTTTTATAACGGGGGTTGTTTTTACGCAAAGTAATAATTCAATTGGCGTCCGCCGTAGCCGAATGGGTTGGTGCGTGATTACCATTCGGAATTCACAGAGAGATCGTTGGTTCGAATCTCGGTGAAAGCAATAATAATAAAAACATTTTTCTAATAGCGGTCGCCCCTCAGCAGGTAATGGCAAACCTCCGAGTGTATTTCTGCCATGAAAAAGTTCCTCATAAAAAAAAAATATCTGCCGTTCGGAGTCGGCTTGAAACCATTTGTGGAACAACATCAACACGCGCACCACAAATAGGAGGAGGAGCTCGGCCAAGCACCTAACAGAAGTGTACGCGCCAAATATTTATTTTTTTTATTTTTTAATTATTCAATTTTGTTTTTTAATAACGTTTTTACTGAATAAAAAAATGATTTTGAGTAATAGAATCTTTAAAATTTTCTATGTTAATATGATTTTCCACAAGATTTCGTATTCCTGTCGAATATTCTCCTTAAGGGCTGCGATCATCTGCGGCTTGTTTGCGTATACCCGGGGCTTCCGCGCCCAAAGAACAGAATTCAAGGATGATTAAATTTCAAGAAGAACATCAACTGGCATACATATGTATGTATATCCATATGTACATACTTGTATGGATGTAACACACACTGGAAGAAATACAGTAAAACGGTCCTCTATCATACTTTGGAATATATTTGTAGAACCTTTTATTCCTATTCCATTATTGGTACTTTCCAAATGAAGGGTCAAAAAAACCCAATGTGAGGGAAATTAATAAGTTAAAATATTTTACGAAACTTATGCTCTTGAAATTTTATTTCATATGCTTGAAAAAAAATTATGGTTTTTTAAATTCTAATGCCATCTGGTTTTTTGTGGTTGTTTCCTTACATTCTGATTAGATTTTCGCCATTAAAGCCCCCGCATTAAACAACACTGATAAAAAGAAATTCGCAACCAAAATAATATCCTATAAAATAAAAATGTCCAAAGGTTAAGCTTCAAGCAGAGAACCTTCAAGGAGAGCAACCGAAGTAAAAGTGACCAAATTTGAAAAGATTAAAATTGTTATGTAGTGTACAATATAAATATATAATAATGATGATAAAAATATAACAAATAATAGAAATTTGGGAACTTTGTCATAAATAAATTTTTCATACTAAATAATATAAAAAATGGAAATATATAATATTCTCGTTCGATTTTCAACACTCTTAATATAAATAACCGAAGTGTACCCGGTATTTTATGACATTGCTCACTTTTGCAATCCACTTTACATTCCACTTTTATGTCACCAGTAACAATTTTGACGTTTAGGCAATTTTTCTCATAAAACTGACTTCAGCCTTTTTGCTGCTGCCATTACAAAACCTATAAAAAGGTATATTTTCTATTCTTAACGTTGTGCGAAATACCTTAGAGAATAAATAAGATGGCCAGTCTTGCAACGAAGGGGTCCACCTTGGTGAACAGTACGTATTCAAATCCTCGTTTCCCATCTCATAATATATTTTGTGTTATATAATATTGCAGAACTTTTGGTTCAAGCAAGACCACAGCTTGAAGTTTTCCTGAAGTACGCCAAAGTAGAACTTACTCCACCAACTCCGGGAGATATTCCAGCTATTCGTCAAGGCATTGGCCGTCTCATTAGCGGTGCTCGTACCGGTGCGTACAAAAACCTAACCGTGAAAGAAGCATGGTTAAACACACTTGTTACGGCCGAGGTCCTCTTTTGGTTTTACATTGGTGAATGCATTGGCAAACGTCACTTGGTGGGATACAAAGTATAAGAACTTCATATATATTATAAATGTAATCGAAAACTTAATATGTTCAAAAGGATAACATTAAATATAACAAAATAATCCTGTATAATATCATGTAATGTTATTTAAAATAATGGTGGTATATTTACTCCCTATTTAAGTTTGCAGTTTATAAGGTGATACAGTATCGCAGGAAATAAACATCACAAACCTACGTAAAAGAAACGACCCGGATTTATATCCAGCCAAGGACTGTCACTTCAGCAGCATTCCCCATACATGTATGGGGAATGTTGATCTTGCTACAACAACATTGATCCGAATCTATTTTTCACCCTCAGAAACTTCAAAGAGTCATAAAAGTTGGTCCACTCTTCGTCAACCCATGACATATGTATGTATGTATGTACAACCACCCATTGAGAGATCCACAATAGCTACTGCTACAACAACAACAGGTCCACAATAGGATTCAGCGAGTGCGATTGTATATGTGGAAAATCTCCCATAATTATATAGAGTCGAAATTTCCGAACATTTTCCATCATAAACTGATAAACACATCGCTCATTTGCGAAAAGAGTGTCACAATGCAAAAACAAAAATGTTGGGAAAAACAGGTTCAAAGTTTTTAATAAGTAAAAGTAAATACATATTTTCATCTAATTAGATGTTGCATAATAGATATCGCCATGAAACTCTTTTTTGGGTTATGACAGTATTTAAGTAAATGAACGATATGCACATCAATTTATTAAGATTAATGTTGCAATTGTTTTCATATCTCAAGCGTTATCAATACGCACCTTTTCGCTAGGAAAAAAAAGAAGCAAAAAATGAGGTTCAACAGAAGTTTTTATGCTAATTACAACGGTGCCACTTTAGACGGCGGTGAAAAATGGAGGAAATATTGAATGCCTAATGTCAATTTTATGTATTATAGTATCTTCAAAAACTACTTAACCGTCTACGAAACCAAATACATTAGCATACGTAATTAAAATACCTTTCTTCCTTAAATTTGAAATAACTACATTTTCATATAATTTTGATTTTGCAATTTAGTATTTTGAATGACAAACAAACAAGGCAACAACAAAAACCAGGAACTTTGACATTCAGAATACGTTCCCCCGACAGTCGGTTCTACCCGGATTTATATCCGGCCAAGGACAGTCACTTCAGCAGCATTTCTCGTATATACACGGGGAATGTTTATGCGGATACAACAACAACAACATTCAGAAAACCAATTCACAAGAAAAAAACAAGTAAGCTTATCTACGAAGTTTCCTTGTATGAAGAATTATTAGAATAAACACTTTCCGACCGCCATCTACGAACAAAACCAGCCAAAGAATATGACGTCATCCGTACAAGTCGGTTCTACCATGACAGGTCGGTTTTACGTTAGTGAAATGACCTGGATATTATATCCAATCAAGGACTAGTCAATCCAACAGGACTCACCATATCTCCAGTATCGGGATTGCTTATGCTGATACAACAACCAGCTGAAGGACTACAATGTCATCCGTACCTTATATGTTTGCTTTTTGTATTCAGTTGAAAATGAAGTGAAAATTGTTAAAAAATAAGACTCAATTAAGTACTTTAGATTAATAAAATATGCTCAATAAACCGGTTTAAAATTGAGTACTACATCTGTAAAATTGTCGCTAATACAATATAAATTATTAAATCACTATAAAATATCGCTATTAAGTCAATTGAATCAATAAAACTTATTAAGTAAATATATTTTAGTGTTTTTATTTCACTTGTTTTTACTTCTATTCTAAATTCTTATATTTCTTTTATTTACTGTCTTGTTAAATTTAGAAATTTATCGAAGATTGATGGTAAATTAATTAATTTGAATATGCCAATGTCTGGTAGGCATGACAATTTTCACAGGGGAGTTTTATACATTATAGGACACTGAATTACATACGTATATTGAATATATCTATATTAATTTAAAGCACTCAATTGAGTAATTGTTTTTTTTAATTTTTGCTCAACCTTGAGCAGAACACAAACAATAGCACAAATTTGTGGTACGTATTCCGTCACAGCGATCAGGTGTTCATACATTTCTTTTTTCATTTTTCACGAAATTTGCCGTAACCTTATCTCATTCAACAATGAGCTACTAACATCAGAAGAGAATAGAAACGAAAGAAGTTCTATTATTTTTTATTGCGCAACGTGAATACGAAAACAACACATAGAAGTGCCACAATTTTAAAAATGTAAGTATACAGTCGAGAAAGATGTGAAATGCATTTTTTAAATGAAATTTTAGCAAGGAGAATTCGAAAAACATATATTTATGTATACTCACATATGTATAATTAAATATATGTCCACAAATTGATTTATATCATGTTACTTTTCGTAAATACATATATGTATGTACCGATGTATTCTATCGTTCTTGTCATCTACATATGTATGTATGTACAGCCGCTTCATGTGATGGATAAAAGATAAGGTTTTACTCGAGCTGTTGGTGCAAGGCGTATCTATACATACTATGCATAGACAAATTGACAAAATCTTTAAACTTACATGTTTTCATGGCACGTAATTCAAAGAAGTTAAAAAAAAGGGCATTATTCCTTGTAGCCGAAGGAGTTTGTGCGTGACTACCATTCGGGAGTGTGAAGGTTCGCATCTCCGTGCATGAAGTTGTTAAACTTAAACTATTTGCCGTTCGGAGCCGGCTTAAAACTGTAGGTCCCTCAATTTGTGGAACAATATCAAGACGCACGCCACAAATTGGAGGACGAGCTCGGCCAAACACCTGACAGAAAATTAGAAAAAATTCATAAGGTATTATTTATTTATTTATTTATTTATTTATTCTATACTTTATAAATAAATTTATAAAGTATATGTTGGGGCTGGTATTATTTAAGCTTTAACTAAACATGATCCGAAGAGTTTTTTTCAATTTTTTCTTTATTTTAATAATCATTTTATCAGTAAACAAATGGAATGAAGCATGCACCGTGCAGTAGTCTGCCATAAAAAATCCCTGATTTCTCAACGAAGTGGCCGGACACGAACGACCCATCGACATGGGATTAGGGCTGCGTTACCTGAAGTGTTTCAATATTATCATTTCTTAATTCAATAGCTTACAATATATGTACATGGAACTATGCAGACACAATTAAATTACGATATCCCTTCTACCAAGTTTTCTTTGCTAATTACTGAAATATTACATATTTTGTAACTTAGAACCAACAGTCTACCGGGTGAACGTTGGTTGTACACTGTTGTTGTTGTAGAAGTATAAACATGCTGCGGAAGTGACAGTCCTTGGCCGAATATAAATCCGGTAACGTTGGGCCGCCTACCGTGGGAGTGACTTTATGCAAATATAAATCTATATCTTTTATTTACTTCATAAGCTTGTTTAAAATTTAATAATAAGCAAAAAAATATATTCTTTAAATTCACATGAGCATTTCTTATTAAATACCTTTATATCTCATTTTCCAGTATCTTTTGTTTTCTTATTAAATACTTACATATAATCTCATTTTGCAGATGCACCCCATTCATCGAATACTTTATGCCTTCGGTCCCCGTACCTGTAGCTTACCACTACTTCATAAGAAGACTTTAAATAGTTCAATTATGACATCTCCGATAAATGCACGCTGCAATTCTTCATTTGTGCTCGCTACTGAATCATCTGATAAGGGCTTGATTATCCTTAACCGGCCCAAAGCTTTGAATGCCCTAAATTTGGATATGGCAAGGAAAGTATATAAACATATGAAAAAATGTGAGCTTACCAAATCAATGGTAATTATCAAAGGTGCTGGTGAAAAGGCTTTTTGCGCCGGTGGCGATGTACGATCCATAGTCGAAGCAGGTCCCACTGAGGAGTCTAAGGCATTTTTCCGTGAAGAATATACCTTAAATGCATTAATCGGAAATTATATTATACCGTACATTGCTCTTATTGATGGCATTACAATGGGTGGCGGAGTTGGTCTCTCCGTTCATGGCAAATACCGTGTAGCAACTGAACGTACACTCTTTGCAATGCCCGAAACAGCTATTGGACTCTTCCCCGACGTGGGCGGCTCATATTTTTTGCCACGGTTAGAGGGAAAACTAGGCCTTTTCCTTGGCCTTACAGGGTTTCGGCTAAAAGGTGACGATGTATTAAAAGCGGGTATAGCGACGCACTACTGTGAGAGTACAAAATTAGAAGATTTACAAAATGATCTGCTTAATTGTAAGGATACCGATATAGTACCTGATATCCTTGAAAAATATAACACACCATCGAAAAAAGATTTTATTCTGAATGGAGTCATGGATAAAATAAACAAATGTTTCACTGCTGATTCTGTTGAGGAAATTGTTCAGAACTTGAAAAGTGATGGAAGCGAGTGGGCGAATAAGACTTTAGAGGTAAGATTCTTAAAAATGTAAATATGTAGTGTAAATAAATATAATATGTACAACAGGAAGGACTATTCCTGCAATCCATTTGTCAGAACTTACGAAAATAAGGTGAAGCATTCAAATTTCGTGGGCTACGTACGACTTTTGATTATTATTATTTATTATGTTGGTACACTCGTCTCGAAGATATGTTCACGGTTTTAGCAATATAGCAGGTTTAGTTTGTTTGTGACAGGCAGAAATAAGGCAAGTGTTTTGCGTGTTCGGCGATTTTTTTGAGAACTAATTAATAGAACCTTTTTTATATTTGAATGGATTTCAAAGAATTTACTTACGTATAGATATTATCAAACATCCATAGATGGTTAGGCATTTTATTTATTCAGAAACTATGTTTTTTTTTATAGATTCAATTCAACAGAAAATATAGTGTTATTTCTCATAGTTAAAGAAGGCATAACTTAAAATTGGTGAAAACTGAAGTTACCATTTTGTTTCCAAAAGGAAAAAGGTGAAAGCCATTATATTAGATAATTCTGTGATCATAAGCAATAATCGCCTAAGTTGAAAATCATGCTTTCGAGAAAAATAATTTTATGAGTCTTTATATTATTATATTATATATACATAGTAGTTAATACATTCAGTCAAACTGTATATTTTTATACCCGCGCACTTGTGCCCAAGGGTATTACAATTTTGTTCAACTAACGAATAAAGTGCGCAGAATGAGAAGAGGCGATTTAATCTGTCCGTACGTCCTTTCGTACACATGATAACACGAACTAAATCATTAAAAAATATTTCCATGAAACTTGGAAAAAAAATACACGTTCTTGTTTGTGTTATTTGTTTATATTACCTGCTGTAGTGACAGCTCTTGGCCGAATATATGTAAATCCGGGTCGTTCCGGTAACAAAAAAATTAAGCAAAACTACTCAAATTTGGTACAAAGCTAGAACAATCAAATACGACGGAAATAAAATTTTACAATATGGGCGTTGAGGTGGCCACTTTTGTGTAAATGCAGTTATCTCTATATCCACTTAAGTTCTCCGCGTATTGCTCCCCACCTCATTTACATCCGACATAAATATAATTGAGATAGGATAAAAACCACGCCAACATGTTAAAACTCAATTCCGTCCGTGCCTCTGTTCCTACAAGCTATAACTATCATTCTCTCTGAATTTGTACGATTCCAAAAAACTAGCCGCCAGCCCAAATTAAATTTTACTGAAATGTGCCGGATATACATATAAACTTCGCTAACTTTTAAAAAACATTAGGCAGTTAAGGATTTCACGTGGGTGCAGAGTTTTTTTTTTAGTGAAATACGTTACCATATATAACAAATTTTTTTTTTCTTAAATTCACTTAAGCGGTTATAGCTGTTACCACGGAATTATTCTAGTTGACGTAAAATTCGGTATATTTTCGCCTTTTTTGGTCTTGTTTGGATCATCCATTCCACACCGCAGTTTAATTAATTTATTATATTTAAGTAACGAAGAGAAGTTTAAAACTATTCACACATTCCCTCCGCAGCATCAAAAAATAGTCCTCTTGTACACCCACCGCTAGCATCATGATACGGCCCACGACATAACGCCTCCACTTTCGTAGGAAACTGTAGCTTTAGAGGTACATATCTTGAACACAGTTCAGCGCATAATTAACACTGTTAGGGTAAAATTTGGTAGAAGCAAAAAATATAGAAAATTTGTATTCGGTTAGAAAAGAAAATTTTGGGAGGTTCATCTTAATGTATTCTATTTATGACTAAGAGATTAACAGCAAATATATTTGTCTAATTTAAATTTAATTAACAGACGCTTGGAAAAGTTTCGCCATTATCATTAAAAGTAACATTTCGAGAATTGGAGTTGGGTTCAAAATTGCTGTTGCCACAATGCTTAAAAATGGAGTATCGTATGGTTGTTCGCCACTTGGAAGATAGTGACTTCAAGGAAGGTGTGCGTGCCCTACTCATTGAGAAAGATCAAAAGCCTAAATGGAATCCCCCCACTCTGGAAGCAGTGACTGAGGAGCGTGTTGATTGGTTCTTCCGAAAGCTCCCTGATACCGAAGAGCTGAAATTGTAACAATGATATTTAATTCCTAAGTTTCCAGTTTGAAAAGTCAATTAAAGATCATAAGCTAGAACTCCTCAGCAGTCCTTTCAGGCGTTGCCACGTACACCGCTTAGCTTTATGTCTTACAATTTAATATATTTTATAGTTTTATATGCCTTATAATTCTATGAATTTTATAATTTTTTTTTATTATAATAGAATTTTTTAATTCGAAAGTTTACAACCTATATTTTATATAAATTACATTAATACATATTTCTTTTGACATAAGATAATAAATATCCTACAAAAACTATGTCCACCTATAAAACTCAACACAAAAAGGTGTGAACATATACTTATAGTATACAACGGTTAATGAATGCATTTATTTAGAAATTACGATATTAAATAAAATACAATTTTTTATGCCTATAAGTGTCAGTAAGTGTATGATTGATATATGTACATACCTATGCAACAACAAAAGTGCCTCAACAATTAATTGGCTGGGAAATATACACTTGCGCTCACATAATTAAGTCACTTTATCTTTGTACAACATTCGTAAAATTTTTCATGCTAAATTCTTTTCATAATTTTTTTTATAAAAATAATTGTTCATTGTATAACCAAAACATCATAAAGCAAAATTCACAAAAATTTAACAAAATTCGAATCATTATCATCAAAACAACTTCTTGAGAATGTCTTCCATAATTTTTTGCATATGTTGAGGGAAGTATTTCATATGGAAGCTAATTTCCCAAGTTAATTCGAATACAAATAGTAAAAGTATATGCCCTACGTACATGAAACAATTATTAGAGTTGCCATATTCCAAAATATTAATTTCAATAAAAATACATTATTATTTAAAAAATACATTATCTTTTATTCCAAATATGCGGAGCTCTACAAATTCCTGGTTTGACATCGCTTGTTGGAATTTTGAGCTTTATTCTTAAGGGGCTCAACCAGTGTGACTGACAAAAAAACAGGTGGTTTTTGAAAATTTATTTTTAAAAAAGTTTTACATTGATTGTTTTAAAACTTTGTAAGTATATTAATATATAATTAAACTTCAAGTACAAATTTTTTCAAAGGAAAATCTGGACGTTTCTTCTAATAATAGGGCATCTCTCGAAGGTCCAAAAAAAAAGTTTCCCCACTGCTGCCTTTGTTACGGTCTTCAGAGTGCCTGAAATAAAAAAAAACAAAAAAGTCATTAAAGATGATGGTATCACGCGTTGATTAACGCAGGATTGTGGTGAAAAAACGAAATCCAAAAAAATTACGCAGTTTTGAAAAAAGTATAAAAATTTAGCTTGAAAATGTGATAGTATTTTACATCGCAAATTTACAATTTTTATTAGATTGAAATATCGGAGGGTCATTCAATGTAAAAATGAATACTTAAAATGAGGAAACAAGATTCAAGTCGATCGTAAAATTAGTTTTTAAGTTACAGTGGCAGCAAATTAAGAAAACGCTATTTTGAGAAAAACGTTTTTAAAGAAAAAAATACTGATCTCACATTTATAAAACGATAAATATCATACCTAATCCTAATCTGCTATTCCAGGCCCATATAATTCACCTTCTTCTTCTTCAAAAAGTTGCTGCTTGCTTGCTGAAAAATATGAAAAAAATTTTTTGGAATTTTTCAAAGTTTCACACTGGTTGAGCCCCTTAAATAATTAAAAATCAATTGCGCTAGTTTGAATTGGAAATTTTATAGCGAAAAAAGCAATTTTAGTTTTTTATCGTATGCCTAACGACTTGAAATATTTTGCAAATGTGCTCAAATTTGACAACGAGGTAAAAAGTTTTATTTAAAAAATGCTCGTATGTGTTGCGCTCACTCTAAAGACAACTATTTTAAAAGGGATGGGAATAGGAAATGGAATAGGTTGAAAACACGTCTACGTTCATTTTTAAAGTAACTAGAAAGTGAAATCCATGAACCGTCATTGAATGAGAAAGAATCATTGAAGATACACAAGCAGATGGATTCGAGCACCTATTAAAAAAAAACCAGAACCCTGCTTGACTGACACTACTAAAGCCACCACTTATTGGATGTGCTCGAAAACAAAAAACTGTTTAATAGCTATTTCTAATTCTTACAAGTAGACGTGCATTAACGCCAACAAATTAACCATCACTTGACGTTTCCACGACAGTCGGTTCTACGTTACCGAAACGACCCGGATTTATATCCGGCCAAGGACTGTCACTCCAGCAGCATTTCCCGTAAGTAAATTTGGGGAATTTTTATGCTGCTACAACAACAACAACAACAGAGCAAAGTGACAGTCCAAGATAAATATGTTCATTTTGTGCTGGATTAAAATTTTTTTTTTTGCACTTATGCTCCTCCACTGATCTGAAATTTAAATTTATTGCTATCAACTATAAAATAGAAAATTTGACCCTGGATCACTAAACATTTGACATATCCCAATCACACCACCTCACCAACAAAACGTACATAAATAGTTAAATACAAATAATATGCACTTCTCTTAATTTACACACATTTACCGGTTGGATTGTGCCATATTTTCCTTTGTTACTGAATAATTTCAAAGCCCATTTCAATGTCGAATATTGTCATTCCGTCAAATCCAAATGTCTGTAGTTGTTGAATAAAACGAAAAGCTTTTGCTTCCTAAACAAATATTAGCCTGCAGCACCATTAACAATGCCGTTTTAAGTGGCTGAGGTGGTATGTTCTCCCTTGCTGCGCCTGACGCCACTAAAAAACATTCCTTATTAATTTTGTATTTGCATGCATGCAGTCTCAGCTGCTGCGCTGATCAGCTATATGATTGGCTCAAAACATCGCACCTTGGGAGAGAGTCGTGATGAGTAGGTATGCACATTTGCAAAATACCAAATGTTGAAAAGAGAAGATACGCTTATTCCACGCATACACATTATTCTCACCGATATGCCATTTAATTTCAAACGAGGTCAATTCTCCATTTATCTTGCATTCACAATGACCTTTCCACGATAGTCAGTTCTACGCTACCGGTACGAACCGGGTTTATATCCGGTGAAGGACTGTCACTCAAGAGCTTTCCCCAAACACGTATTGCGAATATTTATAATGCTACAACAAACAAAAAAATATTGTCTTACACAAAGCACTTGACTTGGCGGCATTAGAGTACGCCTGTTTTCCATATGATTTTTCAGCTAAGAAGTAATTCTAAACTCTGAAATTGATTCCTTTTGCGTTAAGTTATGACCAGAAAAATAAATACTAATTTTCTACCTTCTCTAGAAGTAGGTTGTTATTGTAGCGCCGCCTCGTTCGGGTTTCTTTCATTCGTTTTTCATACAAACCTCAATATCAAATTTAAATTTAATACAATATTACCACTTCTCTTCTACTTTTTCGGTGACGGCAACGCACCAGGTACCAACTAGTATTAAATAATACATATGTATATATGTGTTATATATTAATAGCATTTGCAAAATATAAATACAGAAAATGTGGCTTATAAAATGTTTCGTGCAAAATAATACATACTTTCATACTTCCTTAGCATCAGAACAATTATTTGTTTACTATTCTTATTCATTGTCGTGATTCTCCTTCATTTTCGAGCTTGTCTCTACAATATCATTTAACGCGAGCAAGTTTTCAACATGAGATGGCATAATACTCAATTTGGCCAATTCGCCAGTCCATGTAATCACATCAACATGAAGTTGCAATCGTATTTTATCGTCATCAGACATCGCTGTTGTTCCTGTTGTAAGTGCCGCAGTAGTTCCAGATTTAAGATTGCGCAAGCGACGTAATGATTCCTCTGTCTTCTGGACAGATGTGAGGACGTCCATAACAGCTACATGGTAACTAAAATATGCATACAAAAATACAACATGTTTACATTTCGCTCAATAAGTATCAATAAAAATAATAAAACATTCGTGGGAACAATTTTTTTTTTATAAAATTTAGGGGCTTACTCTTTGGTTATCTTTGAACAAACTCGCAGCAATATATCGGTCACAATCGGATTTCCCAATTGGGAACTTTGCTCTTTTTGAAATTGTTTCAATGGACGAAGCATTTGCTCAACATATGTGGAAGGTCTCGTAGGTGTATCTCGATTGGTCTTTCGGTACAAACGCGGCAAATCTTTTACTTGGCGGACGTTTTCTAGACCACTCTCAGATATAAGAAGGTCTACCAGTGCATCCTGAATCGTTGTTAAATGCCTCTCAATTGTTTCACGCACGTCAGTTAAAGATTTTGCAACCACTTCATACACTAATGATGCATTTTGTATTTCATTTGGTATATTTTTATTTATATTTAGCTGTATTTGAGGCAATTTTCCGATAAGTTTCTGAGAATCTGCATATAACGCTATCAGTAAGTCGGTTTTATGTAATTGGGAATGATGTTCCAGCTGGATAGGACTTTTCGAATTCCCTTTTATGATAAGCTTTATTACATCGTATATCCAGCGAGAAAGGCGTAGTAATATTTGCACACTTAATTTATAGAATTTTGGGAATATCTCTGTTAAGTAGACACCTTCCGTCCAACAGCGTTCAATAGCTTTGTTAGCGCTATTAAATGTGGCTAACTTAAAGCGATCATCGACTACTCCTGCCTCAGATATTAATGTGCTCGAATACAAAGGCTCTAAAGTACTCTCAAATTCTCCAGCTATCTCCTATAATGTAATACAAATTTTAATACAAATTGTGTTCGCCAATAAGAAAATTAATTGAAAGCATACCTGAAAGCATATTTGGAAATAAACAGGCAGATTCCAACGTGATTGGAAACTTATGGTTTGTTTGTGCTGTCTGAAATACTTAATAGCGTCTCCATCAGCGAGGAGCTCTTCGATTTTTGATAAAAAGTCACGTGTGCATTTATATTTTATATAAAAAACATCTGAATTACCGGGTGCGAAAATCGATGGCATATGTGTTTCTAATCGCATTTCTACATCAGCCCAAAAACTATTTACTAAAAAATTGAAACCGTTCAACTTGTCCGTATAATGTGTCAACCGTAGTAAGTCGGTCATGTGGAGTGAAATAAAATTCAAAATTTTCCCATATATACCCGATAAACCCTGTGGCGAGTTTTGCAAACAATGTTCGGAAATATTTTTCCTCATATATGGGGCTACGATATCCTCACGAAAAACTTGCTCGGCTATTTGGCACGCATCAAGCGTTATGTAAATCCGTAAACATCGTTCTAATAGCTCTGAACAAGTACTGGTAGAACTCTTGAGTGCATCATTAAAAAATATTCGTAATTTCGCTAATACTTCATTTTGTAATCTTTCAATGTTTCTCCTCTGTTCATCACTTAAAATTTCCGAACAAAACTGCTGATTAAACTGTAATTGTACCAATTCTAAAGCTGCCCGTTCCAAATCAATTGGCTTAAGCTTTTCTTTCAATTGGTGTTCTAATAGGCTTTCAAGCTTGTTCACTGTTTCATTGACTTTCTGAAAGCATTGCAAATTACGTTTCTGTTCACGCAACTTTCGTTTTCTATCCAAATTGTTGCACACTTCGGCAGCACACTCCTTGACAAGGGAACGAATATTTTCGATTTCCTTACGAAACTGAATTAATGGATTTTCTATATTTAAAATGGATTGATCTAATCCAACGAGATTTGCTGATAAACTGACAAAGTCGGCATAATCCTCATTAATGAGGTCAATCATTGACGCACGCAAGTCCTTTAGATATATACCCAAATCATCACGTAGTTGTTCTAAACTTGGGGCATTGCGATTTTTATGTAAAAATTCATCAACGGAAAAGTTCCCCTAGTAATTTTATTTAAGTATAAATTAGTTAAGAACATTTAAAATATTGGGTACAAACCTTCATGAAATCATTCTTGTCAAAACATAATGAGGCAACGTTCTTACTTCCATCCAATTTTATAAATCCATTTGGGTTTGCTATTATATTAGTATTCTGATCTTTCATTGTACTGAATAGAGCAAAATATTAGAAAAAAAAACAAATTCTTGTTAAATTGAAAACAGATTAGTTGAAAATACACGTAAACGATTTAACTAGGAAAGATGTTTTAAATTGTCAAATTTAGTAAACAGCTGAGACCATTAGGGGCATTCAGACTGAGTGGGATAGAACTACAATTAGGTAGTCACAAACGAGGTAAACTTTTCAATCCAGATAGCACTTATTTTACTCTTTATTGATTTATTCTCATTGAATTCCATATTTTGCTACAGTTTTAGGGTACAAACAAAAACTGTTAGTGAAATTGCAAATGTTTTTGATAAGCAGTACGTACGATCAACTTAAAGGCGTTCCCACGACAGACGGTTCTACGTAACCGGAACGACCCGGATTTATATGGGTATATGTATGGGGAATGTTTATGCTGCTGCAACAACAACAACATCAACTTAAAGACAAAACCTTGGACGTAATTCAGTATTAAAATTTATTTAAAATATTGAATTTGAAAGTTTACCGATCTAAAGACCAATATTGTTGACAGTTTTAAATCAATTTTTACAGCCATTGGCCCAACCCAGTATGCGAAATATACTAATTTTGTGGTAGAATAACCAGTTTTTAAATTTACATTTCTACTACATCTACCACCATAAGCTTAAAACTTACCCCGTTTTACAACTTCCAATATTTGCGATAAGTGGTATTTGAAATAAGTATTTTTAATGTTTTATAAATGTTCTTTTAAGATGTACAACACTTACTGCAAAAATGCGTATGTAACGAAATCGAACCTCTTTTATATCTAAATTATAAGAAATGATAAAGCCCCAACTGCTGCAACATTATTATTTCCAACTAAGCTGGACAAATTGGATATTACCATCTTCTGTGGTTTAGAAATAAAACTTAATGGGTATTTTGAGTAAATTCGTTTATATATGAACATTTTACTAATATCAATGAAATATGAGCTTGTGTTTCTTTTACATTAGTAACAAATAAATCGTAGAGTATTGTAGTTTTTATAAATTAATAGAAGACTTGACAAACTTAAAAATTTCGCATTTAAATTTACATGTACATCTTCCACCAAATAAACTTTACAGTCCACACACTGGTCTAATCTCACATCTACATCATCTTCTAAATGTGTCTTAGCATCTGTCAAATTTCTGTTTTGGCTTTGTCCCGTTCTCTCAACGCGGAAAACTTGCTGTCGTAATATCTCATTATCAAAATATCATCAAGCAAATCAACAAGAGAGAAGAAAGCTCCATAGGTGATCTGTTTTTTCGTTTTGTTTTGCTTGTTTGCTTACATTCTTATTGAAATTTTGACATTGAAGCCGCCAAATTGTAAAAAAAAAATGCATGTACATTTTTTCAGTACTGTTTTAGCACACCTTGTATGAATTCGCCGTATGTGACCCAAAATTAGTGATGAGCGCTATGGGGACTTTTCGCTATGAGTGAATTGAACGATTGCGATTTTTAATGGTATTGTGATTCTCGTTTATAAATCGCAATTGTGGAAGAACTTTAATTAAAGTTAAGCTTGCTGCTGGGGGTGTCAATTTTGTATATGCTTTTTAAATTGGGATAGGATGTTTTGTATTAAATATTCCTTTTGCAAATATTCATGCAACATGAATATCGTTTATTGGTTAAAAAATTTTAACATTTCACTTTTTTTAAGAATATCTGGCGCCATTTCGTAAGCGATTTTTTAAAGTTTAAAGGGAAATTAAAATATAACGGGGGTATCGGAAATGTCAAAACCAGTAACGTCATCTATGCCAGTAACTAATGAGAAAAAACTTGGTAAAAAAAAGTCACAACTGCAATACATAGAAGGAAACAATTTATATCAAACTTCACAACAAAAACAAAACCACTATACCAGAAAAACTACTTTTTCCACTAACACAAAAATATAAAATAAATGTATGTTTCCTTAGTAGCAGTAGCTATTCAAAGTAGCTAATGATATAAGCAATTTTTGATTCATAGTTAAAAAATTACCGATACTGAAATATCACTCAGCACCAATTTGCATCGGCACATCCCTAGTCGGCGTCTAATAGAAAAATAGTTAATTTTGCGCTCTGCATAAAGTTTGAAATAAATAAAAATGTCTCAAAATTTTCGTTTTCGGAATAACAACCGTCGAAACCAACCCAAACAAAAAAATGTTCAGAGTCTTTCGGCCACAGATGAACAGAATCCAGTACTGAAAGCGTTCCAGGAATACGCAAACGAACTGGATGACAAACATGACCGCCATGAAAGGCTTGTGAAACTCAGCCGTGATATTACAATCGAAGCAAAGCGTATAATTTTTTTATTACATACAATAGATGCACGAAAAAATAACCGTTTCCGAGTACTTGAAGAGGCTGAAGAACGCCTGAATAAGATCATTGATACAAATTTCAAAGCTATAGCCCTGGAGCTAAATGGATATGATCCCTATCAATACCGTTGGGCATATTCACCCGGATTGCAGGAATTCATCGAAGCGTACAGTTTTATGGAGTATTTCAAATGCGGGGGAGAAAAACCGTTGGATACCATGTCAGACTGGATAATTTTGCAAGAGAAAATGAAATATAAACAAGAACATGAAAAAGTTAGTCAAACAGATGACGATTCTGAGGAATCGGTAGTTGCACCAGATCAGAAGCAACAGGATACAGATAAAGCTGTAGAAAAAATAGGTATGTAAGGTAATAGGTAATGTTTCAAATATACATATGTAGTCAAGTTGAGTTAGATATCATGAAATCGCTTACGGAAAGTTTGTGGCTCTCAGTTTTTATTGGGTTCTCAATGTAGACACGTTGTTGTGTATATGATAGTGCACGAATCTCATAAAAACATACCTATAGTAATAATTACACTAAATTGTGAAACGAGTTATCAGTTTCATGAATTCTGACTGAAATTTATTTTTAAAATATATACTCTTATTTGACAGAACCTCAAAATGTTGAATTCAACATCGATCCCACCGAGTATATTTTGGGAATAGCAGACCTAACCGGTGAATTGATGCGGCGCTGCATAAATTCTTTGGGCAGTGGGGAAACGGACGTATGTTTGGAATCATGCAAAGTTTTAAAACAGCTTTTCACAGGGTATTGTGATGCTTATAAAAAAATTTGTCCAGTAAATTCACCTTCTATATTACAGCTATATAAGTCTCAACGTACAAAGGTGTCGTGAACTTTCGCGAAAAATTTATACAATGCGTCAAAGTGTATTAAAAGCTGAAAACGTTTGTTACAATGTTAAAGTAAGAGGTGGGGAAGCAGCGAAATGGGGTGCTGTTTTCGAAACTAAAGCAGCTGAAGACCTAGATGAAGGGTTCTTTTAAATGGTCTATGGTGGGCTTTGTAAAGAATTGCATCAAAAGGTATATAACAATAGTTATCATATGGAGTGTTTTATAATAAAATTAAATAAAAAGTAATTAAATGACCTTAAAAATATATTTTTGTATGCCAATATGTCGTGTTAATTTAGTTTAGATATAAACTAATCTAAAAGTTGTAAATGGCGTTGAATGCAGCTTTGTCAGTTCATTGAGGTCACCAAAAGTGTTTAAAATGCTATTTCAAGAGCAATTAATGTTATGCTTCATCTTATGCACTTATGGTTTAAATCATTAGGCAAAGGAAATTTGCGATTGAGATTGCCAGCATTACTTTGAATGAATAAATTTGCAACTATACTTATATTCAAGTTCGACATTATCTGAAGAAAACAAGTTTGTAAATAACAAGTACGAAAGGCTTAGTTCGGTCCGGTCCGAACTATATACCCGCGCACATTTGAGTTAAATTTAATTTATTGGCTGTTCATTTTTGGAATCAAACCAACTCGTACAGAGGGACGGGCGGAATTTAGTGTTAACATATAGAAAATGAGGAGTTTTAATCGATTTCAATAATAATTATATATATGTATATATAACTGGCGCGTACACCCTTTTTGGGTGTTTGGCCGAACTCCTTCTCCTATTTGTGGTGTGCGTGTGATGTTCCACAAATGGAACAATAATAATTATGTGGGATTTAATAAGGCAGAGAGGAATACGTGTACTATGTTATTATTATTATTATTAAAGTCAAATATACAACCATAGGTTATTTTTACAATGATTGACCTTAAGAATAGTTTACATAAAAGGATTAACAGTAAAATCAAAATTTAAAAAAAAATTACAGATAGTATAAGTTGGAGAAAGTATTAAAAGGAAAGTAAGGTAAAAATGGTAGTAGTAGGAGTAGGGATTAATAGGAAGAGATTTAAATAATGTGGAACTATTTGAGTACATTCAGCAATTTTCGGCAAGGTAGCGAAGCAAAGTATTTTTGAAACACGAGCTTTCTTTTATACGTTTAATCTTGTAAGGTAAGGTATTCCAAAGACGGACAGAGAACACAAAGTATTGACGTTCAGTCACCAAACAACTGTATTTTATCGGGACTAAGTTTAGCGAACGGCGGGTCTTTGAAAGCATAAGTCGATCTTTGAGGTATCAGGGTTTCTGAGTGTTTATGATTTTGTGGAGTAAAACTAAACAATTAAACCTAAGCAAGTCGTAAAAGGATACGAAAGCAATTTTTTTCGCAAATACAGAAATATGGTCATAACGTTTTTTACAGTACACGTATCTTGCAATGTTGTTATACAAAACATTAAGATTACTGCGACACACACTATCACAAGGAGTATATAACTCACAACCATACAGTAACAGTAGTAGCAGTCGAGTGTTTACTGGTGTAAAATATTGAGTTGTCCATAAATTTCGGAGCACACCATAAACTTTGCCTATGACAGTAAGGATGTGTTTGAGCAAGTGATATGCATTTACCCAGGAAGTGGCGTTCCCAAGGCACCCGGTTCTACTTAACCAGAACAACCCGGTTTTATATACGGCCAAGAACTGTCACTTCAGCAGCACCTTATTTGTCTCACATTTCTTTCCTTGGGTGCATATTCTTGCCAAACTTGAGTAATTTTTCTTCATTTAAAGGGGTTTTCAATAAGGGCGGGTAGATGTTGAAATAAAATAAAACAAGCTGTGTGTGAGTTATTGACAAAATTATTTTTTTATTTGAAAGGCGCATATATGCCATTAAGTGTGGAATATGACATTATTCAAATGCCCGCCTCGGCTTCTTACGGTGGAACAGATCCGAGTGGTCCAATTTTCAATGACTCTTCCGCACAGATCCGGCTGAATTTGAGCGATGGCCTGTGTTATGTTCATCTTTAGCGCATTGGTCGATTATGGTTTATTTGCATAGACCTGAGACTTCAAGAAACCCCACAGGAAAAAGTCTAGCGGGGTCAAATCACATGACCTTGGTGGCCAATTCACATCACCCCTGCGAGAGAAAACCATACCCTCAAATCGTTCATGCAGAATGTCAATCGTGGCGTTTGCTGTGTGGCACGTAGCGCCGTTCGGCTGGAACCACATGTCGTCTAGGTCCATATGGTTCCATATTGGCCATAAGAAATTGGTTATCATCGTTGTGTAGCGCTCGCTGTTGACGGTGAACGCCTCACCAACGTCGTTTTCAAAAAAGTACGGACCAATGATGCCGCCGGCCCAAAATCCACACCAAACGGTAACTTTTTGAGGATGCATTATCACCTGGTGAACCTCGTGTGGATTGGTGTCGTCCCATATACGGCAATTTTGTTTGTTAACACAGCCATTCATCAAAAAATGCGCCTCGTCACTAAAGATGATTTTTCGTGTAACTTGCCATGATGACTTGGCATAAACAACTAAATAATAAACAAAAGATTTGACAGATGTCACCAAAACAAAATGGCTGCCACAGGGCGCCAAAATCGACCCGCGCCAATTGAAAAACCCTTTACATATAAATATTTATTCCTTCAAATATTTCACATTACTTCATTTAAGGGGGGAAGTCCATGTAAAATTTTCAAAAAATCGATTTGTTTTTCGATATTTCGAAAGTATAGTATCTTAAGAATATAGTGTGAAATTTTCAGAAATTCCTAATATTATAGCTTCTATAGCCCATTAACTATGTTGAGAGCGGTCCGCACGCTCCTGTACCTCAAACTTTAAACTCGTTTATCTCGAAACTGTATTTTTAAAAGCTGCTCGTGTTGTAACTCAAAAAGTTATCGACCGATTCGTTTGAGGCCTTTCTATACATAACTATCGGAAGCATAAACCTAGAATTTCAGATATTTCGCGTTGATAAA